>JAUNZO010002646.1:0-19766 GCA_031894775.1 Chloris gayana
GGAAATCTTGCCGTAAAAGTAGATTGAAATGTTGGAAATATAAGCACTTTCAGTTTTAATTTAATTCAAAAATAAATCATGAATATGACAAACAGATTGCTAATTAAATTAGACTGGTCTACGCAAGATCTAGACATGTCTAATTTTATCTACAAGAAGATGAACACATCTACCATACTATCCATTACTATCATGCAGAGAAAGAACGCGAAGGCTAGTATGGAAGACATAACGCAAGTAGAAGGTACGTACGTTTCCGGCCTGACGGGGTAGAGGAGTTGACAACAACGTTCAGCAGCGTCACAGCGAAGACAGCAACGTGCTTGGCTCACGCGGCAGGGACGAAGGCGCACCGTGGTGGAAGCGATCGAGCAGTCACGCAGAGCGCTTCCCAAAAACCTTATTCGCCTTCTCCCAGTGCAGGATCGCAGAAGGCGCTGGTTCCGGAGACCTGCTTTCCCATTTGCCGGTGCACGTCGACGATCGGGATGGAGTAGTCTTGACGGCGCAGCAGCAGGACGAGGTTAAAACCCTAGATAAGTGCAAGAGAGCGTTTCTGCGGCGGCGCCCGTACGTTTATATAGGAGGGACCGCAACCTAAACCAAGTCGGTTTCCAAAACAGAAAACGTATTGGACTCGTAACAAAATAAAGTGCAAAAGGAAGCAGGCAAGGGGGCGGATTTTGGTGGACCATTTAGCCTCGCCCACGCCGAGCGTCGAGCGAGCGGTCTTTCCTTCTCTCTTTCTCACACTTGCAAGGGAGGCAAGAGCATCCAAGTTTATAAGTTGGTCTCCCTCGACCTCCACGAGCAATGTGGTACTAAAGATTGCACTCTCATCATTCCTATATGGGCCTTTGAGATTTTCTAGGAATTATAGAAATTATAAATGGGCTTTGGCCCAATAATTCCATCATGAAATTCTTCTTTTGGTTGGTTTTAAGGGACAGAATAAATACCAGGAATCTACTAAGAAGGAAAAAGAGACAGTTGGACTCTTACAATTGTGTTACATGTCTCAACCAAGTGGAGGAAACTCTCATTCACTTGTTATTTGAGTGCAGTTTCAGTCAAAGATGTTGGCTTTACTTAGGCATTCAGTGGAATACCTGGCTTGCCATGCTAATCCAAGCAAAAAGAAACTTCAATTCTGTCATCTTCAGGGAAGTTCTGATTATTGGAGGTTGGACAATTTGGTGCCACCGAAACATAGTCATTTTGATAATGCCACAGTGGATTTTGATAGATGGAGGCACTGTTGCAGAGAGGAACTGGTTTTGGTCATTGAAAGGGCCAAGCCTTCAGTCAAAACCTTGTTGCAAAACTTCGTATGTAATCTGCCTTAGTTTTGCTTTCCTTGCTTTTTCTTGGCAACTTGAAGCTCCAAATCTTTGTAAATAACTTTGTTCATATTGATAAAAAAATTAGGTAGGGGCCTTCCCTAGTGACTTCGGTCAAAAATAAATATTTGGACATATGCTCAAAGCTGATTTGCCAGTGTGACTGATCATTTATTTGGCCATCAGAAGCATGACATGAATTTAAATTGGAATTTGAAACTTATATGATTAACCATTACTATCTGACTGACTGACTGACTCAGTGTAGTGACGACAGCAATTTACAACGAAAGAAAAAAAAATCAGATGAACTGTCACAAGAACATATATAAGCTCCACAAATCAATAGGAAGCCACAGCAGCTTATATTAGACGGTCATCCACGATAGTGGCCGAAGAATCAGCTCGTGAAATAGGTGACAAACAGCGCCATGAACATGAGCAGGTAAGCGATTGCCTGATCGATCACCTGCATGTCAATCACCCGAGCTGCCGCCATTGCCGGTTTTTCCTGCGCCATGGACAGCTGCATGAGGCCGGAGAAGAAGAAGGCTGTGAACAGTAGCACGCACGCATTCACGGCCGCCATCTTTGTTTGCAAGGTGAAGTTGCTGAACTGTGAATAATATCCGTTCGTTTAGCCTGAAAATGTGTATGGCAATGTCTATGCGATGCAAATGCACTGGTGATGGTAGGTATATATATGCACTGTGAATCTAACAGAACAGAAGAGAGTAAAGAGTGGAGACTTGTCAATGTGCTTTGTTTATTCAGGACTTGTTTGATGATGAGAAACATTTGCAAAGATTAGAACTTGAACCAATCAGTCTGTTCGTCCGGCTCGGCAGTATTGACTGTACTTGAAAGAGTACTACGACTGTTGTCGGGAACAAGCTAGAACGGCACAAAAGAAAGAGGGGGGGGCGGCGCTGGAGGTCAGCAGGACAATGTTCACCGGGGAGACGCGCAATGCAGTATCTGTGCGAGCACCACAGGGCAGGCAAGACCAAGATAAAGGCGCACTTTCAGGCCATTTTGGACTCACGTTACCAAGTGATCCGTCTATTTGAAAACATAAAACGTTGTTTCACTGTTGTGGTGCTGTCTCCAAAATTACAGCTTGACTTAGTTTTCGTATAGTATAGTGTGCTCTTTTTCTTGTTTTCTTAGAGTTTGATGTCCTTTATAATCCAAGTACTCTAGATAAGACAGATGAGAGAATATTTTTTTAAAAAAAACTGAATTGTCTTTATTGATTACGAACAATTTTCATGCTATAGAAAACTGTAATCATAGATGTGTGCACAGAGTTTACAATTGTTCAAATTTGATACCTCCTTTTATTATGCAAATATACAATCAATTAGAAGACTGTAATGATAATTATCATGTCATCTCAAGTTATTCCAGTATTTCTAAGATAACTCACTTTATATCATTTCATAAAACAGATGATGATGTTCACAATCCTGACCTATTTTTCAAAAAGAGTAAAATACATGGGTGACCATTGTATTTGTACGACTGTTTCAGTTTGGTCACTGTATTCAACAAATCGTAAAATACGGTCACTGAATTAGCACCACCCCATCAATACGGTCATCAGTCTCCTAAAAATATGTATTTTAGATGACATGGCATACGTATAAGGATGAATCATGATCCAACGTAGATGCCACTTGTCAAGAAATCAAAATGCATTGATGTGTTGATACAAGTATAATGGCCACCCATGTTCAAATTTGATACCTCCTTTTATTATGCAAATATACAATCAATTAGAAGACTGTAATGATAATTATCATGTCATCTCAAGTTATTCCAGTATTTCTAAGATAACTCACTTTATATCATTTCATAAAACAGATGATGATGTTCACAATCCTGACCTATTTTTCAAAAATATTCTACACTTGCATGGCATGCATTTCATGCCTTCTGTTGTAGTTTCACATCCCGATGTTTAATTTTATAATGCATATAGACATAAGTTGCATCCCAACTTTAGGAATAGTTGTCCATGTAATATTTCGAATTTGAGCCTATATATGGGAAAGGAAGACGAGTTTGAGTAGAGGGTGACTCTAATTCAAGAGCAAGAGGAGGATGAGAATATTGCACCTTCGGATACTACCAACACTCCTCAAGAGCTCATACACAATAATTGAATTTACAACTAAGATCGTTCCTAATGATGTTGTTTTTGTGATTCTGAGAATAGATTGTGGTACCTAAAGAGTTAATTATGACTAGGAAACATAAAAATTATATTTTCTATAAATTACGAACCATGGAGATGACGATGAGATGATTGGAGAGAGGGTTGGATATGTGGAGGGCCAGTAAGGGCAATGCAAGTCAAGTTAAAAGCTCAATCCATATCAACTTCGAATTCGACTCAGACTTCAGGCACTACCGGAAAACAAGATTTCGCCGTGTGCCAGAAAGTTCGCCGTGAGCTTTCCGTCGGGCACACAGCGAACAAGACTTCTGCCGTGTGTCAAAGGAGCAGACACACGGCAAAGAAAAGCCACACGGCACCCCATCCTTCGCCGTGTGCCACAGAAGAAGCACACGGCAAAGGAGAACTCTACCGTGCGCCAACCGTGGAACACACGGCAAAGGAAACGACAGCAAACGACGTGGGAAAGGTGCCGTTTCGACCCCTTCTTCGCCGTGTGCCTAACGTGGGGCACACGGCAAAAAATTTGACGGCTCTGTTATGTTCGCCGTGTGCTACCCGTGGCACACGGCAAACACTCGCCGTGTGCCCGAGCTCTAGCACACGGCGAAGGGGCTTTGCCGTCAGGCGCAATCGCCGTCGGGCTTTCGCCGTGGGCCACCTACAGCAAAGGCTTTCGCCGTGTGCTATGGGCTCTTCGCCGTGTGTCGCAGGCACACGGCAACTACGCGATTTCCGGTAGTGAGGAGTTGTCCGCATTAAAATGCACACCTAGATCGTATACGGGTTTCGTTTTGGATGTTCTACATATGCATGAAAAGCTATGAGGATAAGCTTTCTAAAGGTATTGATCCGAAGACATGGTTCGTTTGGAGTTATCGGGAATCATTGAAACAAGTAGTCATCCAGAATCTGTCACAGTGTTGCATCAATGTTATTTGGCCTTTGGACCGTGTAACTTGTTGATATCACACAGGGGCACGTCCAAGGGGTTCTTGCATGACTTTAGATATTATTTACAGCCACCACCCTCAAGTTAGGGTTGAATTTTGCTTAGATAACTGTGTACAAATTCATTGTTTGTTGGTTTGTGAGATTGGAGTAAATACACTTCCGTGGCGGGTTGACGAAAATTAGGATTTCAAATCAATAACTTTGTGATTCATTTAGAATTTTATAACATATTATCTTGTTCTTGTTTGTGCTCTTCAATTCGCAAGCAAAGATTAGCTTTCTTGGCAATAACTAGAGGTCGGACATGCAAGTCGGTCAATAACTAGAGGAGACGTGATGCTGCGATTGTGTGATTCAAAATGTTGTGTAAAAAAAGTTATATCAAATTGTTGTTTATTGAAACCTTTCTGAAGATAAAAACACCAATTTTCACATCAAAACCAATTTACAATAAATGAAAGAAAAGATTTAGAAGAACTGTCCAAGAATGTAGGCTCCTCAAATCGCCAAGAAGCTGCAGCAACTGAGACCGTCATCAACGATAGAGACCAAGAATCAGCTCGCAAAATAGGTGACGAACAGCGCCATGAACATGAGCAGGTACGCGATTGCCTGATCGATCGCCTGCGTGTCCATCACCCGAGCTGCTGCCATTGCCGGTTTGTCCTGCGCCATGGATAGCTGCATGAGGCCGGAGAAGAAGAAGGCTGTGAACAGCAGCACGCACGCGTTCACGGACGCCATCTTTGTTTGCAAGGTGAAGTTGCCGAACTGTGAATAATATCCGTTCAAGTACAGGTCCGTTTAGCCTGAAGATGTGTATGGCAATGCCAATATGATGCAAAGGAACAGGTGGTGGTGGGTATATATATATGCACTGTCAGTCTAACAGAACAGAAGAGAGTAAAGAGGGGAGAGTTGTCACTGTGCTTTGTTTGATGATGAGAAACATTTACAAAGATTTGAACTTGAACCAATCAGTTTGTCCGTCCGGCTCGGCGGTATTGACTGTACTTGAAAGAGTACTACGACTGTCGTTGAGTCCGGTTCGTCCACGGAATTCGTAAAGATTAAATGACCATTTGGCACAAAGCTAAAGCGTGACGCGTTACATCAGACGCTGATATTTTAATGCACAAAAAAAGCAGCGCGTGAGGCCGGCAGAACAATGTTGACCAGGGAGACGCGCAATGCAGTATCTAACTATCTGTGCGAGCACCACACGGCAGGCAAGACCAAGATAAAGGCACACTTTCGGGCCATTTTGGACTCGCGTTACCAAGTGATCCGTCTATTTGAAAACATAAAACGTTGTTTCACTACTGCGGTGCTGTCTCCAAAATTACAGCTTGACTTAGTTTTCGTCTAGTAAATTCTGTTCTTTTTATTGTTTTCTTAGAGTTTGATGTCCTTTATAATTTAAGTACTCTAGATAAGAGAATAATTTTTGAAACTGAATTATATTTGTTGACTAGGAACAATTTCATGCCATAGAAAACTATTATCATAAATGTGTGCACAAAATTTTCATTTTTTCAAATTTGATACCTCCTTTTATTATGCAACTATACAACCAACTAGAAGACTAAAATATCAATTGTCATGTGATGTCAAGTCGTTCCAGTATTTCTAAGATGATGCATTTTATATCATGTCATAAAACAGAAATATTCTACACATGCACGGCATGCCTTCATGCCTTCTGATGTAGCTCACATCCCCATGTTAAATTTTATTATGCATATAGATATGAGTTGCATCTCAACTTTCGGAATAGTTCTCCATGTAATATTTCAGATTTGAGCCTTGGTTGGGAAAGGGAGATGATTTTGATTCGGGGCGACTCCAGATCAAGAAAAGGAGGATGAGGAGAGGACACTGCACGTTCGGATACTACCAAAACTCATCAAGAACTCATGCACAATAATTGAATTTATGACTAAGCTCATTCCCAATGATTTTGTTTTTTGTGATTTTGGGAATGGATTGCGATACCTAAAGAGTTAACTATGATTCGGAAACATGAAGATTCGTTTCTATCAATTAGGAATTATGGAGATGATGATGATGATATAGTTGTAAGTAAAGACAGTTGGATATGTGTAGGGTCAGCAAGGGCAATGCAACTCGGACTTCATGAGCAGTCTGTATTAAAATGAGCATTTAAATCGTATATGTTGTTGTGCTAAGCAGCGAGGGTAATGTTCACTTAACACACCGAACACAAGAAACGGGAAATACGAAGTATGAAAAAACAGAATGGCAAGATAACAACTCTTAGTATAAGCGAAGTTAACTTGCTGATTATATGTGTGTTTGGGCTCCCTTTATAGTCCAGGGAGCCATATTTTACAGGACCATTCTACCCCTAGCCAACCGTCTCAACTCTACTGTGAGGCGGTAACTCTCAGGGGTACTCCGGGTAAACCGGACAAAACCGCGTTATTCGCAGCTTAGCTGGCTCCTTAGCTGGAACGCACTCCCGCCCTTCGCTTCGCCTCGCTCAGGTGCTCCGCTCCAGCGTTGTTTCACCTCGCTAGATGATAGCTTCACGGGTCACGGGCCTTCGGGCTTAGGGCCTGGCCCCGTCCTTGGGCCTCCCCGGCTTCGCCTCCGTGGTGCCTCCTTCGCTTCGGGAGCCTCACGTCGTTCGGCGACCTGTGTGCACTGCTCGAAGACAGAAATTGGCGTTAGTGTGAGAAATGAGTATCGGGGGCCTTGGCGTTTTCTTCACGCGAAGCCTAGCTCGCGCCAGGCCCCCAACACTATACAGGTTTTGGTTTGGATGTTCTACATATGCATTAAAAGCTATGAGGATAACTTTTCGTCGGGAATCTGTCTCAGTGTTGCATCATCGTTATTTGGCTTTTGGACCAGTAACTTGTTGATCCCACATAGGGGTGCATTCAAGGGGTCCTTGCACGACCCTAGATAATATTTACAATAGCTACCACCTAAGTTAGGATTGAATTTTGCTTAGATTATTTTGTAAAAATTTGCTGTTTGTTGGTTTGTGAGACTGGAGTAAATGCTTCCACGGAAGGTTGACCAAAATTAGGATTTCAAATCCGTAATTTGTGATCTTAATCATTCATTTATAATTTCATTACATTTTATCTTGTTCTTGTTGTATTTTTCGATTTGCAGATAGAGATTAACTTTTTTGGCAAGGTCGAACGTGCAAGTCGGTCGATAACTAAAGGAGACATGATGTTGCAATCGTAGCGATGCAAAATGTATTGTCCATAAACCACTTTGATTTGTGTAAAAAAGTTCAATATCAAATCATTGTTTATCGAAACCTTGTAGAAGATCAAGACACCAATTTCACATAAAAAATAAACCAATTTACAACAAATAAAAGAAAATATTTAAAAGAACTGTCACAAAAACATATGCTCCTCAAATCACCAAGAAGCCGCAGCAGCTGAGACCGTCATCCACGATAGAGACCATGAATCAGCTCGCGAAATAGGTGACGAACAGCGCCATGAACATAAGCAGGTACGCGATTGCCTGATCGATCGCCTTCGTGTCGATCACCCGAGATGCCACCGTTGGTTTGTCCTGCGCCATGGACAGCTGCATGAGACTGGAGAAGAAGAAGGCTGTGAACAGCAGTGCGTACACCTTCACGGCTGCCATCTTTCAAGGTAAAGTTGCTGAACTGTGAATACAGTAGTACAGGTCCGTTTAACTAGCCTGAAGATGTGTACGGCAATGCCTATGCGATGTAAATGCACTAGTGGTGGTGAGTATATATATGCACTGTCAGTCTAATAGAACACAATTAAGCGAGTAAATAGTGGAGAGTTTTATGTGTATTTTGTTTGATCAGGACTTGTTTGATGATGAGAAACATTTATAAAGATTTGAACTTGAACCAGTCAGTACGTCCGTCCTGTGCGCTCGGCAATATTGACTGCATTTGGAAGAGTACTAAATTACCAATTGATCCGGAAGACATGCTCGGAGGGGTGAAAGAAAACAACCTTTGTGCGCCTCTTGCTGATTCTTTTTATTGGATAAAAGTGTGAAACAGACAGCCGTTTGTTTGTAGATGGATGGTCCCGATCTGGGCTAATGCCTAATAGTGACGCTCTGGGGTAAAATGAAGAGGATCTTGATCCCTTTGAAAACTGTAGTGTTCCATTATACTGTTTTCTTAGAATTCACATTAAATATGTTTACTTATAATGATCTCCTAAATGCATGTATTCCACAACAAACTTATCTATTCTTTGAATAATGTGAATGATGACAGACATATAGCAAGAGTCATTTTTATTTAGTTATTTTAATAGTGGCAGTGGGGGGACATGTTCAAAATAACTGTAAGAGTTATACAATACTATACTTTTAATTTTTTTTATAACATGATAATTTTTATCCCATAGTGCCTTATTTTATTTTCAAATATTAAGATAACAAATTCCAGCCACAACAATAATAATTTATCATTGCTATAGAAATATGTATGATTCCAAAACTGCTAAAAAAACCTTTGATTATACTCAACCATTCAAGACTTCATTTTACACTATTCATCCATAAGCAACTTTTGTAGATTATTTTGACTTATTCTGGATTTGAAAAAAGAATGTTTGGAAGAATATCTTTCTAGTGGCAATACAGGTAATTTTAAGGTCACTTTTTGGGTTCATGGTTCTAGTACAAAAAAGAGAATAGCTTGCTGCTTTTAGATATAAACTATTTTCAATTGGGAGGTGTTTGGTAGGGCTTATGGCATAATTCAGTCCTGAGCAGGACCGGGGTCCTAATAGGCTCAAAATAGAGAAATGGACATCCACGACAAAAAGGTGCAAAATATTGAAACCAAATGTTGACTAATATTATCCTAATGTTAGGTCCAGTTCAAATTTGTTTTACGCAAACGTGAAAAAGGCCACAGAGAGGATGAATGCAATTTTTCCTAGTTCCACTGAAGGAAAAAAATGTGTCAGTTAAGGACATAAGAGGAAACAGACAAATTACATATGATGGACACATTATTTCGAATGGGGAGTCACTGAACTAATCAAGATACATATATACACCCAGAGAATTTAAGCGAATATTTTTTTGCCTTGAATACACAGGAGAGCTGAATTCAAGCGATATAATTTTGATAGTATGAACTGATACAAACAAACTAGTACATGAATAAATACATTCAGAACCAAAGTTTACATTCCTTTATCCTTAGAAATGAAATGAATATTAATGGACAGAACTCTGGGTCTCTGACCATCCTTTGAGGAAAAAAAAGTGGGATTCTCTAAGCAAGGAGCTTCTTTTGTTTTCAGCCCCTCACATCATATAATCAGATACAGCTTGACGGACATGCAGGAGCATCAATACGCAAAATAGGTAACGAACAATGCGGCAAACATTAGCATGTAGGCGATCGCCTGATCTATCGATTTTGCATCGATCATGTGGGCTGTTGTCGACGGCTTGTCTAGCGCCGTGGACAGCTGCATGAACCCGGAGAAGAACGTGATGAATAGCAGAATGTACACCTTCGCAGCCGCCATCGTTGATATACTAGCTTGAGTAATTTTCGTCAGAGCTGAAAGATGAATGATCTGGACAACTTGTGAGCTAGCTTGGAACACACTTACACACAGATGATGGTTATGAGGCTAGGCCTTTTGATGCTTATGGCACCGCGAACAGGAAGTACACAATATATAGAGCAGAACAAGCACGGATTCCGCCAGTATGCTTTGTTTGATCAGTACCTCGGAAATGTTTTTGGTACAGAGCTCTGATTGAAGGAAGTATACGAATCAGTCAATTTATTTGACTGGCCCGGCAATATTGACTATTCAACTGCCCCCTTTGCATTTCCACTGTTCAACAGAAATGGCTAACTACCTGCTATAGTGTGGAGACCTATTTTCTATTTATTTAGGTCCTGATTTTGTCTCATCAATAAACAAAATGTTTTCCTCAAAAAAGTGCAGTGGACTGAAAACGGATTGTAGCCTTACCCAAGGTTTTAGCAGAACTAGTCACCCTATCCACACATTTGTGCGGCTTGTTTTGATATTTTGTTAGAAAAAATAATTAAAGTATTTTCTTTTATTTCTATTACATATTATATTAATAAAAAAGGTAAACTATTTCATTAAGAGCTCAGTCCATCACAAGTATGAATGTTTTCTATCCTGATATTATGTGGATTGTTATGGTATAATATGTCAAAAATATGTGATAGTTTATAATTTATTTTTATTTTATGTTTATTTTTTTATACATTTTTGAGAATCTACAATTATTTATATCATCTATATAGATTAAGTATAATATTATTCATTGATACCAGATTGATTATTTAACTAATATGATTGAGCTAACTCCAATTAATTGCTATATTATCATACATGACTCGGTAATAATAATAATAATAGTTATTATTATTATCATTATTATTAAATCCTTGGGTTATTGTAAATTTGTATATGATCGTTTTAACTGTTTTTGCAATGACAATAATGGGTAATGAAAAAATATGATGTGATATATTTAATCTTTCTTGTATAATGGTAGTGGTGGATAATTTTACAAATACATATATATATGGTATAGGGGTATTTTAGTTTAATACTGGTGGATAATTTTGTTTTCCTATTTCCTAGTTTAGACCTTGAGGATGAATATGGATGTTTTTTCTCCAGTTTTCTATACTCGTTATATGTTTCAACGTGATCTCCTTACTCCGTTCTACTATGGCATTGGTCCTCCTTACCAGCCAGGGCAAGAGCGGCATCAGCATGCTCCCAGACTTGCCATGGTACTGATCGAGATCGATCCATGTCTTGGTGTGCAATGTAGAGTTTTGTCGCTGTTGCTCGTGTACGTATGTTGCAGGTCCCCTTTGTTTCAGCTTTAGGCCCCCTTTGTTTGCCCTCCAGATTATGAAATCTAGATTCTATAATCCAAAAGCTCAAACAAAGGGCTGGATTTTGATTCTGAATTCTATAATCTGAGCATCCAGATTCCATAATCTGGCAATCTGGCAAGACCCAGATTTTGCTGGATTATGACACAATATTTACCGCTTTGCCATCTTGGTCCACTGTAAGTGACAGTAGTTGGATTGTGGAATCCAGACAAACAAACATCCCTCATAGTTTAAGACTTAGATTTTTACAATCCTAGATTCTACAATCTACAATCCATAATCTAAAATCCACAATCTAAAGCTGCAGCAACTGAGACCGTCATCAACGATAGAGACCAAGAATCAGCTCGAGAAATAGGTGACGAACAGCGCCATGAACATGAACAGGTACGCGATTGCCTGATCGATCGCCTGTGTGTCGATCAACCGAGCTGCCCCCATTGCCGGTTTGTCCTGCGCCATGGACAGCTGCATGAGGCCGGAGAAGAAGAAGGCTGTGAACAGCAGCACGTACGCATTCACGGCCGCCATCTTTGATTGCAAGGTGAAGTTGCTGAACTGTGAATAATATCCGGTCAAGTACAGGTCCGTTTAGCCTGAAGATGTGTATGGCAATGCCAATGTGATGCAAAGGAACTGGTGGTGGTGGTGGAATTATATATGCACTGTCAGCCTGACAGTACACAAGCGAGTAAAGAGTGGAGAGTAGTCAATGCGCTTTGTTTATTCAGGACTGGCGATGATGAGAAACATTTGCAAAGATTTGAACTTGAACCAATCAGTCTGTCCCTGTCCGGCTCGGCGGTATTGACTATTGACTGTACTACTTGAAAGAGTGCTACGACTGTCGTTGAGTCCGGTTTGTCCACAGAATTCGTAAAGATTAAATGTACCATTTGGCACAAGCTACGTGACGCATAACATAAGATGCCAATATTTTTAATGCACAAAAAAGCGGTGCGGGAGGCCGGCAGAACAGTGTTGACCCGGGAGACACAAGTATGTGTGCCGCACCACACGGCAGGCAGACCAAGATAAATGGCACTTTCGGGCCATTTTGGACTCTTACCAAGTGATCCCTCCATTTGAAATGTAAAACGTAGTTTCAATGCTGTGGGGCTAGCTGTCTCCAAAATTACAACTTGACTTCTAGATTTCGTATAGTATATTGTGCTCTTTTTATTGTTTTCTTAGAATTTGATCTCCTTTATAATCCAAGTACTTTAGATAAGAGAATATTTTCCTTTCAAAAAAAAGGTAAGAGAATATTTTTTAAAACTAACTTGTCTTTATTGATTACGAATAATTTTCATGCTATAGAAAACTGTGATCATAGATGTGTAGTTTATAATTGTTCAAATTTGATACCTCCTTTTATTATGCAAATATACAATCAATTAGAAGACTGCAATGACAAGTATCATGTCATCTCAAGTTGTTCCAGTATTTCTAAGATAACGCACTTTATATCATTTCATAAAACATATGATGATGTTCACATTCCTGACCTATTTTTTCAAAAATATTCTACCCTTGCATGGCATGCCTTCATGTCTTCTGTTGTAGTTTCACATCACGATGCTTAATTTTATAATGCAAATAGACATGAGTTGCATCGCAACTTTAGGAATAGCTGTCCATGTAATATTTCGATTTGAGCCTATATTTGGGAAAGGAAGATGAGTTTGAGTCGAGGGTGACTCTAATTCAAGAACAGGAGGATGAGGAGAATATTGCACCTTCGGATACTACCAACACTCCTCAAGAACTCATACACAATAATTGATTTTACAACTAAGCTCATTCCTAATGATTTTGTTTTTGTAATTCAATAGATTGTGGTGCCTAAAGCGTTAATTATGATTAGGAAACATAAAACTTATTTTCTGTAAATTACGGACCATGAAGATGATGATGAGATGGTTGGACTTTGGATAGTAGAGGGTCAGTAAGGGCAATGCAAGTCAAGTTAGAAGCTCAATCCATATCAATTCGAATTCGTCTCAGACTTCAGGAGTTGTCCGCATTAAAATGGACGCCTAGATCCTATACAGGTTTCATTTTGGGTGTTCTACATATGCACGAAAAGCTATGAGGATAACCTTTCTATAGGTATTGATCCGAAGACATGATTCATTTGGAGTTATCTGGAATCATTGAAACAAGTAGTCATCTATCATCTGCCACAGTGTTGCATCAATGTTATTTGGCATTTGGACCGTGTAACCTATTGATATCACACAAGGGCACATCCAAGGGATTCTTGCACGACTCTAGATAGTATTTACAGCCATTATTATCAAGTTAGGGTTGAGTTTTGCTTAGATAATTGTGTACAAATTTGTCGTTTGTTGGTTTGTGAGACTAGAGTAAATACTTCCGTGGCAGGTTGACAAAAATTAGGATTTCAAATCCATAACTTTGTGAAATTATTCATTTATAATTTTATTATATTTTATCTTGTTCTTGTTTGTGCTCTTCAATTAGCAAGCAAAGGTTTACTTTCTTGGCAATAACTAGAGGTCGAACATGCAACTCGGTCAATAGCTAAAGGAGACGTGATGCTGCGATTGTGCGATTCAAAATGTATTGTGTAAAAAATATATATATATATATCAAATTGTTGTTTATCGAAACCTTTCTCAAGATAAAAACACCAATTTTCACATCAAAACCAATTTACAATAAATGAAAGAAAATATTTAGAAGCACTGCCACAAGAACGTTGGCTCCTCAAATCACCAAGAAGCTGCAGCAGCTGAGACCGTCATCCACGATAGAGACCAAGAATCAGCTCGCGAAATAGGTGACGAACAGCGCCATGAACATGAGCAGGTACGCGATTGCCTGATCGATCGCCTGCGTGTCCATCACCCGAGCTGCCGCCATTGCCGGTTTGTCCTGCGCCATGGACAGCTGCATGAGGCCGGAGAAGACGGCTGTGAACAGCAGAACGCACGCGTTCACGGCCGCCATGTTTGTTCGCAAGGTGAAGTTGCTAAACTGTGAATACGGTCAAGTACAGGTCCGCTTAGCCTGAAGATGTATGGCAATGCCTATGCGATGCAAATGCACTGGTGTCTGGTGGTGGTGAGTATATATATGCACTCAGTCTAATAGAACACAAGCGAGTAAAGACTGGACAGTTTTCTGTGTGTTTTGTTTGATTAGGACTTGTTTGATACTGAGAAACATTTATAAAGATTTGAAGTTGAACCAGTCAGTACGTCCGTCCTGCGCGCTCGGCAATATTGACTGCATTTGGAAGAGTACTATACGACTGTCGTCATCGAGTCCTGTTCGTCCACAGAATTCATATAGATGTAACTTTACCATTTGGCACGAGTTATCGTGACGTATGTCATCAGATGCCAATATCATGTTGCGCAAAGCGGCGCTGGTAGCCGGCAGAACAGTGTTGACCGGGAGACGCAAGTATGTGTGCGAGCACCACACGTCAGGCAGGCCAAGATAAATGCGCATTTCCGGCTATTTTAGGGTCCCTTTGGTAGAGCTTCAGCTCATGAAAAAACAGCTTCAGCTCTGGATTATGGGTCAAAACAGCTTATCCGGTTTATTTCAGCTTATGCAGCTTATATAGTCAAATCGTTTGGCAAAACAGCTTATCGTGTCTGTTCAAAAACAAAGTTGTGAGTGTGAGCTGTGAAAAGCTGCTATTTTCAGCTTCACCATCTTAGTACAAAAATGAAAACAGCTCATGGCAGCTTCTACCCATAATCACTTATCCAAACCAGCTCTTTGGTACAGCTTGGGCCATAATCTAAAGCTAAAGCTGTTGCATAAGCTGTGCCAAAGGAACTCTTAGACTCGTCTTACCAACTGACGATCTGTTCATTTGAAAACTGTAGTCCTCTATTATATTGTTTTCTTAGAATTCACATTAAATATGTTTAATTATAATGATCTCTTAAATGCATGTATTCCACAACAAACATATCTATTCTTTGAATAATGTGAATGATGACAGACATGTAGCTAGAGTCATTTTTATTTACTTATTTTAATATTGGCAGTGGGGGACATGTTCAAAATAACTCTAAGAGTTATACAATACTACAATTTTTATTTTTTTATAACATGGTTATTTTTAGCCCATAGTGCCTTATTTTATTTTTCAAATATTAAGATAAGAAATTCCAGCCACAATAATAATAATAATTTATCATTGCTATAGAAATATGTATGATTGCAAAACTGCTAAAAATATATCTTTGATTATACTCAACCGAGATTTCAAGACTTCATTTAATACTACTCATCCATAAGCAACTTCTGTAGATTATTTTGACTTATTTTGGATTTAAAAAAAAATGTTTGGTAAAATATCTTTCTAGTGGCAACACAGGTAATTTTAAGGTCACTTTTTGGGTTCATGGTTCTAGTACAAAAAAGAGAATAGCTTGCAGGTGCTTTTAGATATAAACTATTTTCAATTGGGAGGTGTTTGGTAGGGCTTATGGCATAATTCTATCCTGAGCAGGGTCCTAATAGGCTCAAAATAGAGAAATGGACATCCACAACAAAAAGGTGCAAAATATTGGAACCAAATTTTGACTAATATTATCCTAATGTTAGGTCCAGTTCCAATTTTTTACGCAAATGTGAAAAAAGGCCACAGAGAAGATGAATGCAATTTTTCGTAGTTTCACTGAAGGGGCAAAAACAATCTGTTTCAGTTAAGGACACAAGAGGAAACAGCCAAATTACATATGATGGACACATTGTTTCGAATGGGGAGTCACTGAACTAATCAAGGTACATATATACACCCAAAGAATTTAAGCGAATATTTTTTTCTTGAATACATAGGAGAGCTGAATTCAAGCGAATATAATTTTGGTAGTATAAACTGACACAAACGAACTAGTACATGAATAAATACATTCAGAACCAAAGTTTACATTCCTTTTTTTTTTGATGTTAACTGGAGGGCCAAGGCCCTACAGGTTATATAATATTAAGGAATAAAAAAGTTTGTGTACATGGAAATAAAAGGAAAAAGATTACATAATGGAACTGAGCCATTGTCTAATTTCTGGGAAGTAGTTGCTATGAGCCCTATGTAACAAAAGGGTGAATTCTCTAATAAATTTTGCTTTGCATCTTTCAACCGTTGGATCCTCATTTTCGAAAATCCAATCATTCCTTGTAGTCCAAATGCACCAAGTCATGGTAATTATAATTTCCATCGCAAATTTTAATTTGAGCTTCCTCCTGAATAGAACAAAAGCCTGCACGGGCTGAAGAGTTGTAGGATAGGTGATCCCCAAAATTGCCCAGCATCTTTTGGCAAAAGCACATTTGAAAAAGAGATGTCCCAAAGTTTCTTCTCGCTGCAAAATACAGAGTTCACAGTCATATGATTCAAGATACATATTTCTCCTCTTCAATAGGCCCCTTGTATTAACTCTGTCATTTAGAACCAGCCAGAAAAAAATTTTATGCTTCAATTGACATGAGGACGCCCATAACCAATGAAAGGCAGGATGGATTGGTATATGACCCATCAAATGTTTGTAAGCTTTCTTTACACTGAAATCAGCGGATCCCCAAATATATGTCCATATGTCCTTCTGTTCTGAAATTTCCAATGTGCTGATATTTTGATGTAAGACTTGATATTGCTCAAACGCAATCTCCGACATAGGTAAGTGAAAGAGATTATAGAATTCATTAGTTTGTATTGCCTTAACAACTGTAATGTATTTATTCTTAGCAAAGGAATGTAATTCTGGATATTGATGTGCCAGGAGCTGCCCATCCCGGAGGTCTGTCCAGAATTGAATAGTCCGACCATTTTGAAAGTGTGCCTGTGCAAGACCCTTATAGTTGTCCAATAATTTGATTACATCACGCCACCAGAAGGAGCCTTTTTTCTATATCCGGGCAATTGTCCATTTGCATAATACTTTTCCCAAATTAAGTTGACCCATGGCAAATCTGATTTGTTGAAAAATTTGTGGAGATTCTTCAGCAATAAAGCATCATTTTTAACCCCCAAATTTACCACTCCTAAGCCTCCTTCACTTTTCGGTCTTGTGACCATATTCCAAGCTGCTTGTGAAGGTTTTTTTGCATTCATGTCAGCCCCACGCCATAGACAATGTCTCATGTACTGTTCAAGCTGTTTGATGATGGTTAGAGGCACTTTAATGGTACACATATAGAAGGTGGGCAGAGTGGAAAGAACTGAGTTGACCATCTGTAGCTTACCCCCTTGAGTCAAGTATAAGGAACAAGCTACAAGCCTTTTTTCAACATGGTTAACAAGAGGCATACAATCCTCGACCGAAGGTTTTTGCAAGCCCAGAGGTAAGCCCAGATATGTGAAAGGTAAAGAACCAATTTGGCAGCCAAAAGTATTAGCCAGAATCTGCATCTTGTCCTCTCGACACATTGATTGGAACTATGAATGATTTGTTATAGTTGACCTTGAGTCCTGTGGAGTCAGCAAATGAGTTTAATAGAGCTTTCAAGATGAACAATTGTCTTGAACAAGCTTCCATGATCAGTAAGGTGTCATCAGCATACTGAATAATGGGGAAGTCATTTGAGCTCCGGATTGGTATCGGTAAGTGTAACAGCCCTGCATCCTTTGCTTTATTTACAATGCTTTGAAGCAAATCAGCAGCAAGTACAAACAACAAAGGAGAAAGGGGATCACCTTGTCGAACCCCCTCCTACAATGGAAAACCTTACCCGGTACTCCATTCAATAAAACTGAAGATGTTCCAGAATTAAGAATACTGCTGATCCACCTGATCCATTTGTCCCCAAAACCTTTATGTTTCAAGATTTCTATAATAGCTTGATGCTCAATTTTATCAAAAGCTTTCTCAAAATCCAACTTAAGGATAACAATGTCCTTTTTAGATTTTTGACATAAGTGGAGGTATTCAAACGACCAAGCCAAGCAATCTTGTATTGTTCTCTTTTAATGAATCCATACTGATTCATGTGGATTACCTTTAGAATGACTTTCTGCAATCTGTCTGCCAGAATTTTTGTTATAAGCTTCAAAGTTGAATTCAAGAGAGAGATGGGTCTATAATCATTGACTGTGGTTGGACTCTCATTTTTAGGAATGAGTGTAATATAGGACCCATTGATACTTTGCATGCAAATCTGCTCATTATAAAAAGCCTGACAAAGATCATAGAAATCCTGTTTGATTACATGCCAACATTTTCTCAGGAAATCAGTATTAAATCCATCTGGTCCCGGTGACTTGTCTGATGGCAGATTTTTAATAATATTATCAATCGCTTGTTGCATGAAGGGTTCTTCCAACTCTTGTAGATCATCCATCGTTTCAATGATGCTAGACAAATCAAAACTTATGGCAGTGAATTCTGATGTCCCAAGTCTTTCTTTATAAGTTTCCCATAAAATATTTGCCTTTTCCTCATGAGCATACAATATACTACCATTTGATGTAGTCAATGAAGTGATTATATTCTGCCTGTATTTAATAGTAGCATTTGCATGAAAGAACTTCGTGTTTTCATCACCTAATTTGACCCATTTGATCACACCTCGTTGTTTCCAATAAGTTTTTTGTTGTTCCAAGAGATTGTCCAAGTGTTCTTGTAGAATGGCTCTAAAGTTCCACTCTTGCAAGGTAAGATCTCTATATTCCTCCACAATATCTAGTAGCATGATAACTTCTTTTGTATTGGAAATTGTGACCGCAAGATTTGAAATCTGCTTACTCCAGAATCTCAACACTCTCCTTAAGTTTTTCAGTTTATTCACCACTCTTTTTGCTTGATCTGTATGCTGAGTTGGTAGGGTCCAGCCATGCTCCATGACTTGCATAAAGTCTTCTCTCTGCAACCAATAATTTTCAAATCGAAAAACTTTACCTTTTGGAATGTCAGTATTTATACTGATGAGACAGGGAACATGATCAGAATTTTGTCTTGAGAGTGCAGTGACTAAAGTTCCTGGGTAGGAGGTGGACCAAGAATTGGAGATAAAGAACCAATCCAATCTTTCTAGGAGGGGGCTTTCTTGATTGTTACTCCATGTGTAAACTTTACCTTTCAATGGCAGTTCAATTAAGCCAAGATTGCTGATAGCATCATTAAATCTCATCATATGATGTACATTTCCTCCTGGCTTGTTTCTATTTTCTTGCCTTCTCATAAGATTAAAGTCTCCAATGATCATGCAGTCACTATCATCTGGTATATCTAGAGAATTCATCCAGTCTAAAAAAGAATCTTCCCTACATCAGTGCATGGCGCGTATACTGTGATCAGATGCCATTTGGCTCCAGAAAACATAGAGGTGAATTCTATTGTCAGAGCATACTCATTTTGCGATATAAGGTCTGCTGAAAATCGGGAACCCTTCC
>JAUNZO010002647.1:0-15199 GCA_031894775.1 Chloris gayana
AAGTGTCGTTTAGACTTTTCACTCCGTCTATTGAAAGTGTCGTTTTAGACTTTTAGATATCGTCCTTTGATTGTTCGTCTTACTCATAAATTTTTTGTAAATACTATATATTTTTTCTAACTTAATTTATCATTAGTGATACTTTAATAATAATGTATTTATTTTTGTATTCTTATAAAATTTTTGAATAAAACAAGCGATCAAACATGAAATTTGAAAAGTAAAAAGCGACACTTTCAATAGGACAGAAGTAGTACTATTGTATTTTCTGTCCCTAAAGCGACACACCGTTTTAAAATCCCTTTCTACTACATAGTACTCCAAAAAGGAAATAGGTAATTTTCCCAAAACGGGGCCATCTCCAGATTCCACGACCAATCGGCACTCGGCTCCGGCTGTGTGGCGCAGGCCGCAGGATAGTATCTACTAGTAGAACACGGCGCGCGATAGCGCCTGCATGAATACAATTCCTTTGTATGGATGCAATGATGTGTGCTTCTTTCTTGTCCCTTCAATGGGTCTTGGACACTTGGCACCCTGTTTTTTTTCGTGAGTCACTACTCTATATGGCACATAAAAATTGGGGAATTATATGAAGTCATGAATATACAGAGTATCCAAAGAAACGATTGATGATATACTTTGCTTTTTTTGGTAATGAAATAAAAATATATATACTCAATACAATTATCTATACAAAGATACAAAAGCTGGTTCTCAAAAGGAAGAAAGGAGAATCTGTCCCCTCAAGAAAAAAAATTGATGAACCAATTAAGTTGTGACAGCATGTTGAGTTTACAAATGTAAGGTTGATTTCTGATAAATACTCGTGTGCTCATTGGATTTGGTTCCGTTAATATGCATCATTGCTGCTAGAACCCGGCATCATATTAGATACCCTAATTAGACAAATGAGCAGCTCAAAGCAGAAAAATGCCACCTCTAAACTGTACACTAAATTATGCCCTTGACAAATTTCCAAACTCAGTGAAAAAGACACCTTTCACTATTTTGTACAATGAAGCTACATCCATGCTCCGTGACTTCTCATTAGTTTTGTATGCTAAAGTTTCCCTCTCTTGCCATAAGCAGCACATAAGTAACTTATCCAAATTAGCTTCGTTTAGAACCATCCGATGAAACAGCCCGGAGGATGCACCTAGGTGAAGTGTATCCGTGCTATGAAAAAAAAATTCTGCATTGATGAAATGGATGGACATTAGTAACTAATTAAGATTTTTTTTATTGCTATGGAGCAGGTTGCAAACATCACTCCATGGAATTGCGCAGAACCACAGGTTTTGAGACAATGTTGTGTAATATTAATAAATTTGGGATGTTCAACAGTAATCTGGTAAATAAAATTCAAGACAGCCATCATGATTTTCTGTTCTGACCCATAAATAAAACTGAAAAACTGTTATGCTTTTTTGAGAGAAATCAAAGATCCTTTCAAGCACTATACACACATATATTGATCTATTCTGTAATAAACCACGGATGTCAAAGGTCTGTGTTCAAAACCGAAAAGGCATCATATATTCTGATAATGAAAGCGGCATATACAAAAGCCAATCAGATTAAGAGAGCATCACCTAAAAAAAAGGCACGAGAATGCAGCCCCCCAGGTTACCAGGAAGCAAACAAGTCCCTTGCTGATGACATTTCAGAAACCAGAGTATCTCAATTTTCTCATTCAGCACGAGAAACCAGGTGCCGTGCAGTTGTGAACAAAGAAACTACCACTAAGCACATCCGCTTGATTGAACTGAACTATAAGAAAGCATGTGAAAACAAGGGAATTCGAACCCTGCGTTCAGACACCTTCCTTAATTCTAGTTGTTGATAACTTAGGTCCTGCAATTGCAATGAGTACAATTTAGAAAACTGTTTCTTCCAAGCGGAATTCAAGTAATCTTTTCAGTAATTCTCTATACAAGAAATGATGAAGAAGAAACAACCACTGTTGACAAGTTAACAGTCAAATGCAACCTTAGAATAATTTGACAAAGCTTTATTTGTACATGTTGTCAGAGCATAACGTAACATCTACAATGATCAAATGCATTTCATTCTTCCAAACCTAATTAGCAATGAACCCACTTGATTACAAAAATTATTTCATTTCACTTTGCTAATCAAAATTTGGAATAAATTCACATTTCTGTGACACTTATCAATAGACTGGTGTTGTAGTTCAGTAAGCTTACCAAAGCTGCTTTCTTCTTTAATTTTGGAAAATATTAAAGAAGAAAGCAATTGTGGCCTTTTTTGTTTCTGTTCCCTGTATTGGATACAGAAAAGGGAACTGTAATGTCCACAAGATTATAGATATGAATGATGCTATACTGATTATTGTCTTTTCTTTTATGCAGTTGGACATCCTGTATAATGATCAACACGTAGATTTAGGCATCCAAATAAATATATTTTTTTACAGCTGATATGAAAAATCAAATAACAGAATGATGAGCTTATCCCCAAGAAAGGTAAAAACTGATCTCTTGTTACAATGGAGATCTGAACACAAACTCGTAGGTG
Organism: Chloris gayana; assembly: GCA_031894775.1. Taxonomy (NCBI): domain Eukaryota; kingdom Viridiplantae; phylum Streptophyta; class Magnoliopsida; order Poales; family Poaceae; genus Chloris; species Chloris gayana. The sequence goes on from JAUNZO010002647.1 coordinate 2,542, forward strand.
TGATTGTAATTGCATTGTAACAATGAATCTTTTCTTGTGCAAGGAAATAGCAAGCATGATCCACTGATATTGGAATACAAAGATGTATTCTTGTTGTAACAGCATACCTAAAGCTGACATGATATTGCACTCGCAAAAAGGAGGCAAACATGTGCAGTAAACTACAAACAGAAAAATTAAACTTAGCTCCATCCGCAAGATCTTGTAGAAAAGAATTACACATACCTATTTAGCAGCACAAAGAACTACTGAGCCTGCTGAAAACAACTTAAACGGGTCCTAGAAAAGATCATGAAAAAAAGAAGAGAAGAAACAACCAAGCATGTTCTAAATAAAAACAATTTGGACATGCAAGGTCATAGTAACAATCTGCCTTATATACTTATTGTTTAATAAATGTATTACATATATATGCATGCACTAAAGTTTGCTGCCACCATCCAAGACTGTCTTAAAAACTATCTTATTAAAAATCAGATTATATTATATACATCTCATATATAAATGTTAAAAGTAAGAACCAGAATTGAAAACCTCGAACTCAATCTGATCCTGAAAAATACGGCAAACATTGGTTTAAATAACTCAACATTAAAGATCAAACCATATAATTTAACAAAACATTGCATATAAGTAATATATCAAAATCAATTTCTATCTCCACCCAGCATCTGTTTGCTTCATCTGATTCGCACGTACAAATTCATCTTCTTTTTTTTAAAAGAAAAGAAGACCAGACCAGATTCTTCGTCATACTCAAACCAGACACAATTAAACGAATAAATTGCCATCAACAAAATTAATCTGCTTTGAGGAGCATTTCTTATACCAAATTTGGGTAAAAAACTTGTCTGAAAGTGTGCTATATCTGAATGAACACATCTCTACAATATAACTAATAAAATATTGCATATGTATCTCTAATCTCTTGTAATGTTTTTAGCCCTGGCTCAGGCAATGGTTTCGGTGGCGAGGGAATGTTGTCATCAGGAGGAGAAACAACTACAGGCTGAAAACCTCCACATAGGCTGACATGAACGGAGATTTCATATTACACATCATGAGAATATTGTGAACATGATATATATTAGAGAAGGTTACCTCGCAATGAAAGCGGATAGTTCGGGAACATCAGCATTGAGGTACCAACGAGCGGAGGAATTGCCGCTAAGTGTAATATCACCTACATATATAGATGGGTTAAATCATAGCAAAAGAACTGTCAATACAGTTAGAAGGAACACATTATATGTGCACTAATGTGAGAAAAATATTTTATATACCTTCAAAAGTTTTAACTAACAGAGCAACAAATGTTGCCACCACTGGCTGTTTTTGCCCGATATCATAAACACAATCAGTGTCAAATTCGGTAGCCCTATATTCCCATAAATATAACTTTGAACAGATATTTCTCATATACCAAAACCAAGACAATGCGGCTTCGCAAGCATTCTTCAGCTGGAAAATACAGTATTGGCAAGAAAAATTGACCCAACACATTGAGGGGGCTTGAAAGAAGGAACTGATGCTGAAAGTGTCAATGCTCCCATCCCCTTCATTAAGAAGACATTCATAACCCATTAGGAGAAGCCATTTTTTCTGGGACATGTTAGCACAGGCTATCACCTGGAGTGAAATGAATAGGATATAAAGTTCAGGCTAAGTCAAGTAGAGTTGTGAATGATTTATGAGCTATCATACAGGTTCTCTATGATAGATGATGTTGGTAACTATGTGTAGGGGCAACCTATATATGTGTAAATCTATTTTTCTTATCCTCATACATGAGTAATTATCAATGCATAGGTACAGAGAAAAGTCTGTCGTAACTGTCCTATATGAGCTTGATGTGGTAAACGCACAGTTGCAACTTACAAGAAAATAAATAGGGGAGAAAACAGCAATAGTTAGTTTCCCAGTATGAATCAGCTATGGTTGCTCCAATAAGAGGAGTGAGATAATAAGTTCCTTGGTAGGTTGTAAAGTTCCTTGCTGCAGAGACATTTCCTTCATGCAATCTTGTTGAAAGGTAAGCGACCAAACTTTTTGAGATACCATAATCGTTCATACACTTCAGTTCCTACAATATAGAAAAAATCCAATTTAAATTTGATCATGACATAGGATCAAAAATATTTATTTTTTTATTTTGTTTTGAAGAGTTTACTACACCAAGAGTTTACTTTGAACAGAGTCACTCTGATAATATTGTTCTTAAACAGAGAGCTCTCAGATTGAATACTTACCAAGAATCAATGAGCATACTCTCTAGTTCCCTGAGCTATGCTTTAAAATAGGACAAACTGGAAGCACCGGAATAGGGGAAGCCCCGGAGGGGCCGCTGCCTCAGATCCGCCGGAGGGGGTCGCCATCGCCTACGCTCGTGCCCTGCTCGCCGGTCAGGAAGAAAAGCGAAAGAGGAACAGGGAAGGATGAAAGGGAAGAGAGACGGAGGATGAGCCGGTACCCCCTTGCCGCTGCTCCCTTGCCTCCGCCCCCATTCGAGATCAGTCTGCCATGGATGGAGAGATGGATAGAGAGAGCGTTGGATGAGACGGAAAAGCGAGAGGGAAAAAGAGAAGGGAGGCAGGAACGGCGGGACGGGGAAAAAGAAAGAACCCAGCAGCGGAGAAAAAGAGAAAGAAAACAAGGGCCGTGCCCAGGCCGCGTGGAACGGACGATGCCACGCACGCAGCGGAGAGAAACTGGGAGACGCCACGCACACAAGGCACCGCTCACCAGGAAAAAACCGAAGCGAAGCACGCACCCGCCGTGGATCTGGATCGGACGCGCCTACGCAACCGGGGCGACGTGGCCTGTTGGGTCATACGGGTACTGGCCCAAGGGTGGTGGTTCTAACTAGCTAGGTGCGTGTCTGGGCTGGGCTGGGCCACGCAGCTCTGCTCCACCTGTTACTCGTGTCGCGTGTGCGGCCGGCCCATGTGTCACTCACGTGGCTGGCGACGGACACCACTGTCTTTGCGCGCGTATGAAAGGCCAGTTGAATTTCGTACTCTTCCTGCTGCTGGAACACGTGTCACTCACGTGGCTGGCGACGGACACCACTGTCTTTGCGCGCGTATGAAAGGCCAGTTGAATTTCGTACTCTTCCTGCTGCTGGAGCTGTGCTTCCATTTCGTGTAAGCTCACACTACAACTACGTACCCTTCAATATTTTCTTACAGGCCACCGGGAGACCGTTGCCTTCTTTCTCTCTGTCAAAACGTCATTTTCGAGAGAAGATCATTGCGTGTTTACTTCTTCTAGTTCTGTATTGTTAATCGATAACTTCAATAAATGAAACTAATTAAAGCATGTGCTGTACATCGTGGTCGTGGGTTGCTGAGCAATTATACATGAGACCAGGCACACACATATGGGTACTGATCGCATAATAGCACCGATTAATTAAAAACCTTTGTTCTTTCTTAGATAAAGAAACCTTTGTTCGCAGACTGCTACATAAGCAACATAAAAAATTAAGTAGGATAAATTCTATTATTAAGTAATTTTTCATCCTTGACTAGCAAAGAGTTCGAACGTGATTATCTCCATCATCGTGCTCACGAATCGAAAGTCACCTTGTACCTCCTCATGTTGCAGCATCGTCCAGTACCGTAGCTAGGATGCTTCCTTGAAAACAGCATGCACAAATGAGGTATTTTTATTATCAAAACAAAAACGTTTTGGCACGACCGGTCTGCGCACAGCAAGGCCGTCACTATGAATTTGAGGCCCCTGTGCGAAAAGTAAAAGGGGGCCCTAAAATCAATAAAACCTTGTAAGCTTGGCACTAGCATGCGGCACTCTGCGTGCAGCTTCTTAGCTTTATTGTAATTACGGAGCATATTAGCGTTGAGAGTTCCAGCGAGCACCTACAACGAAGATCAAGCTGGGAATTTCCTTTTGATATCAATAACACCGGTAGCGGCCAGCACAAGAAGAAGCAGGATGCCAAGGTAACTAGGCAGATCATTCAGCGCCCACTTTGCCCACGCTTACCCTGTTGTTGAAACCTAAGATCCTTGTTTAGTCGAAACATAGGACAAGTTGCCGGAGTAATTACGCACGGAGCACCATAGCATGCAGAGGCGATTGGTCGCGAGAAGACGAACATGCAAGACACCCTTCCGAATTGGAGCTAGACCATATTTGGGATTTCTCAAAATTTTTCTTTTACTAATCCACAAAGGTTATTAGAAAAATAGGGGCCCTAATTTTTGGGGCCCCGGGCGGTCGCCCACCGTGGCCTTGCTCCGAGACGGCCCTGCGCACAGCCTAGTGAGGGTGAGTGGCTGAGCCGGGCGGGTGAGGGCGGTGTGACGCGGTGGTGGGGACGTTGCCACGTCGTTGAAGGTAGACCAGTGCCGGCGGTGGAGCTCGTCGGTGAGGATTGTTAGGGGTCCGGGTTGCTCGGAGTTGAGCTCTTCCGTCGGCCATAGTTAGGATTCAGGGGAGGTGGCAAGCATGGCGATGAGAGGCGGTGCGGCGAGGCGGCACCGAGCGTCGTAGGAGCTGCGAGCGGCTTGTTGGCAGTGGGCGGGGCTCATGACGGGGGAGAGCTGCGGGAGGAAGAAGGACGCGTGGCGCGTGATGAAAGGTGTCGTGCGATAACCTCTCCCTTATGAAAACATATACACAATAGAAGGTTATAGTCCTACATCACACAATAGATACTCGCCGTCTCACAAGTCACGGGCGGCTACCCAGCACTACCAGCCGAAATTGACAACAACAGCCGACGACGACCGGGCGCCGTGTATCAATGCGCGAAAAAGTTGAATTTTGGAAGCATCTCCCGGACTGACAACAGGTCCATTGGCCACACATGTGAAAGACAGCTCTGACCAGTCTCGTTGTGTGGCCGTGGCTACCTTTTTGCGGATTAGTAGGTATGTGGCGACATCCGTGATATTTTCAGCTTTGATTGATGCTGAGATTATAGATTAGAAAGGCCCAAGAAGTCGTCGGTGTATCTTGCTTTGGAGATACCATGAGGTGCACATACTTGCTCACCCTGCGTTCTTATCTACTACCAAATCTGACTCGGCATTTTAAATAGGATTAGGTAAAGAGACGTCTTGCCAGCGTGTATATATAATTCTTCCATGCTACATACTCTCTTTATTCTAGAATTAATTATTGTCGTTAATTAGGACAACACTTCTATCTTAACGATAGTGATTTCAGAATAAAAGGAGTATATCGCCATCGAATACTATATAGCAATATAGTACTCGTTAATGCATGCCCTCGTAATATATGTTATCATGCGAGGTGACAACCGCTAGACAAAGGAACAGTAGACTTTTGACTCCAAACTATACTAGTAGTATGCTACCTTTTTGAGATGGTACAACAAACTAGTACTCTGTCTACTGCTATATACATGCAGATCAACCATTGCATCAATGAAAATTGAGTTCCATGAAAGGTAGAAAGCTAATACAGCTAGTAGGTGTACCATGTGTAGGATACCTGCCAAAAAACAGAAAAGAGAGGACCCTCTAGGATGTATTATATGATGATGATGAGTTGTGTAGTGATTCTCAAAACGTAGCATGTTGTGAGAATTATTAGATTAATCTAGTCCTCATTTGAGTGCTCGGTGGCATGGTAACATGAAATTTGCCATATGGAATACTTTATCAATCAAAATATTAAGGGTCCGAGAAGGACATTGACACATTGTAGCTTATATTATCTCCCGGCGCGCAAAGTGGAGAGCTGCAATGATGCGAGGTTTGTTTGAGGCTGTTTTGCGTAATTATGCTGTCATATATATGAAGAAGATGGGCAGATCATGTGGACTGATTCCTTTTCTAATGCAAGTTCGTGGTACTTGCATTCCTTAGTTGTCACCTTCCCTGCCAAACGACAAACCACCACTTTTCCATGATTCGGTACTACCTCAGCCAGAAAGCCAGCAATACTTTTCTTTAAGGACTGGTGGGCGCAGAATCTCTACGGTCTCGTCTGGTGATGAACGATGATTCAAACCAAGAAAATTACTGCTGTTGCTCAAAAGGTAGCCACTCTTTCTTTATATTGTTTGTCTTTATTCTAATGTCATATTTATTATTAATTATTGGTGTGCTTGACATGTTCAACATATTAAATTCAACGGATTTTGTGTCCATGTCAGTGCAAGTGAAACTGGTTTTGTACTTATTTTGGCTAAATAAATGATAATATATGGATATTTTTAACATTGTATATTTTTTTATGTCATGGATGATTCATGTCATACCTAACACTAGCCATAAACCATTTTTATTTTAGTATTTTTTATAGGTAGACATATCGATTCTTTATTTGTGTGTGTGTGTGTATTTCATATTACCATCAATCTTCTCATTCAACCTTTATATTACCATCATCACTCTAGCTACATCGTTTTCCTTGAAAATTCTTTTTCTTATTTTCAATATTTCATATAAATTTGTCCTCCTCTTCTCAAAATTCCCGATAAATAGGGTACATGTATGTCCTTCCAAACTCAGATGAATTCTGCATGGCAAATATACCTACCATTTTCTTCTAATAAATTTCATTCATGTTACTAGAAAGCATTTTATGATAGTTTGAAAACATATATATTGTTGTAGGTAATAAAGTTGAAATGGTCATCCTTTGACCATCTTTGGCCATACAGACATCCCTTTCGAGTTGTCCTCAGATTGAGGCAATGTTGGAGCCCCACATACCTTACTATCAGCCATCCTAGTAACTTCTCACCACGTACTTTGAATACAGTAGGCAACTATAGTCTAGTCTTCATATATGTTTGATATTTCACACTTTTACCATTTCGTATTTGCATTGTTCTAAAAACACTAATGTTATTTCTATGCTCCGAGCCTCTAAGAATGGGGGCACAAAAATAATTATATGATAGACATGGACGTGTGAATGAACTGGAATTGTACCAAATGATTTATTTTTCAGTTCACATTTGTGAACCATCGGAATCTCTGCTCATATATGTCCATATATATAGGACACGAAAACTCACTAATTGCTCTGTTAGTCTTCTTCAGAATCACAAGACACTACACATCTAAAACTAATTTGTAAAGAAAAAGCATTTACATACAGAGGGACCGTAGTAGTTCATCCCTTTGAAACGAAAATTTTTTCAAGCATTTATGTATCGACTTGAGACAAATACCTATGAAAAATATGCAAGTTCTGAAATTTTATGTTGTGCAAAATATATTAATTATATGTTCGGTTCCCACTTGTCCTCTATTTTTTTACGCCATCATGTCCTTTACATCTTCATTTAGTGCCATGCCGCTGAGCCGCTCTATAAATATGCTTCCAAGGAGCAAGATGAAATGAAGCCCGATAGGCACAATCTCTCTCTCTCTCTCTCTCTCTCTCCAACGGCGGCATGATTCTGAATCCAAGAATGGTTGGGTCTGGGGAGAGGACCTTGGTTCTCTCCCATGGCTATGGAGGCAGCCAGGCCATCTGGGACAAGGTGTTGCCCCATCTGTCACGCAGGAACAAGGTAAGTAGACTATGTTTGTCGTAGCAGACAAGTAACTTGGTGTGGCGTCTAATTAACATGAGTTCTGAACATGTTAATCAGGTGTTCCTCTTCGACTGGGATTTCTCCGGCAGCCCCGCCGCCGATGAAGCGGAGGAGGGGAGCATGGATGCTACACGTTTCCCCGGTTCGCCGACGAGCTGGTGGCGCTGATGGACGAGATGAAGCTGAGCGGCGCGGTGTACATAGGGCACTCCATGGCCGGCATGGTGGGCTGCATTGCGTCCATCAAGCGCCCCGACCTTTTCACTCACCTCGTCCTCGTCGGCGCCTCCCCCAGGTGACGGTCACCCCTGTGAAGTTGTCAAGCTTCCTCCCTCTTGCAGTATTTGATTTCTTCAACTGATGAAAGTCATTTTTGTGCCAGTATCAGAGTTAAATTAATTAATCCATCCTTTGCGAAAGTATCTCTGGTTACAAGTGCCTGAAAGAAATTAATAGTCATACTATACATATATATGAATATGCGTTGATTTCGTTTTTCATTGGTTTCATTGATAAATAGGAGTATGCATGTGGTTTGGAAGAAATGTCTCAGACTTTGGAAGTCTCATCTCTGATGGATACTGATCTTCTCCTTTTGTATGTACAACATATATTTTTCAAAAAAAAAAATATGTATTTGAAATAAAGCAGGATTCATACATAGATGTCTGAAATTGGATTAATAGCATTTTCTTTCGAGTTTGAATAGATTTTGGAGTCCTAGCCACCTTTTGATATTTAGTAGTGACAATTTGATGCCGGGGCTCTGTCATAATAAATCCGGAAATGTAGAAGTCACCAGTCAGGCAGTCACCATCTTGAAATTAAAGCAATTAAAGTGGACTCTGAACAGCCGAAATACTAGCAGGATCAGTTCGTCCATTTCCCATTATTGTTACAGCTAGGCCTGGGACCGGTTCTATTCACACGTAGTAAACGTTTCTAGAACTGTAGAATGAATCAAACCTCATTAATTACCTCATTAATTAAATGATGAACAGCTCCATGACTCATCGAACACTCAAGAGATTAGTAGATGTGCTTGACTGATGATGCATGAACGCGCGTGGACAGGTACATGAACTCGGAGGACTACGAGGGCGGGTTCGACGCGCCGGACATCGAGGCGATGCTGTCCCGCATCTCATCGGACTTCCGCGGCTGGGCGGAGGACTTCGTGCCCCTCGCCGTCGGCAGCGCTGACCCGTCGGCCGTTGACCGGCTGGCGCCGAGCTTCTTCTCCATGGACCCGCGCGTGGCGTACGAGCTGGCGCGCATGATCTTCCTCGGCGACCAGCGCGAGGTGCTGGACCAAGTGGCCGTGCCCTGCACGCTCGTCCACGTGTCCGGCGACTTCGCCGCGCCGCCCTGCGTCGGCCGGTACATGCAGGCCCGCATGCGCGCCGCCACGGCATTCGAGACCATCGACTCGGTGGGGCACTACCCGCAGCTTATCGCGCCCGACGAGCTGCTCGAGATACTCAACCACCTCGTGCTCGGCGAGGAAGAGGAGTCGGGGGAGATGAACGCCGAGGAGGGCTGTGCTGACGCGGAGGTGAGCAACGATAACATTGGCTTGGCGCCGCAGTCCAAACTACTCGTGTAATAATCAAACAAAATGTACCTTCACATACCTACTAATACTGGTGCCATCGGCATTGGTCGTTTGATTTGTTGTCATCAATGAAATATACATATCAGTTGTTAGCACTGCCTAATTGGATATGCTGTCAGAGTTTTTTATTTTTGAAGTACTGCTATAAAAATGTTAGACATGCACAGTGTGTAAGCCGAGTTGTAGAACACAATAATGAAAGTCGAGTTATGAATCCAATCGAATCGAGCCGTTTTGTTGTTCTTCGTTATTTTTTTTAGATAATGGAACAAAATTCCGGCCGCTGCACCTGAGAGGTGCACAAAGCCAAGGTCTTACAACGAGTCCAAGACTCCAACAGAACGTCACCAAGGGTACATCGAGGGTACAAAACCGCAGAGGTCTTAGCCTCAGACACTCTCTTAGAACAAAACAAACAAAACCCACATAGGTCCAGAAGAACTAGCCCTCAATCCTATGTCGATTGAGGGCTAGTTCTTCGTTATAGGCCATCTGTCCTGCCTATTCTCTCATTTCTTTTGTTTATTACATTTTGTGTAACTGATTTGGCGCATGCATGTTGGAGAAAAAGAGATTGGAATAATCAGCAACAAAACCGATCAGTTCGATCGGACTCAGCAACAGATCAACTTGAGTGGGGCTGCTGATGGTTTATTTCCTGAGTAGTTTTCTGGTCCAAAATAATGGCCACTATTTTTACTTAACTAATGATCATTAGTTCAAGGGTTGTTTATCAATTGTACTAAAAAATAATTTTTTTATTCATATAAATTCGTGTTAAATACACTAAAAATTAACTACAATAATAATGATGATGAATCGAATTTAAATAAATATTTATAACAAATTCATGTAAAAATTGATTAGCTTATTAGTTATGATAATTTTTGTATTACAACCATATTATTTTGACAATATTACCCTTACTAATAACCATTAGTTGTTAACTTCTAAAATTTAATCTACACCGTTAGATCTCAAATTTAGCTTTTGTCTTTCTTTCTAGATCTCTTCTTTTTCGTGTTTCCCTTGGGTTTCAGCTCTAGTCTACCCCAACTTGTTTGGGATAAAAGGTTTGTTATTGTTGTTAGATCTAACTAATGATCATTAGTTATGAAAAAATAATGGTCATTACACTACTACAAACAATCACTGTGGCAGCGGTTCAAAATGCACTATAGCGGCGGGTATGATCACCGGTCGCTACGTGTGCGCAGAAACTACTATAGCGACGGGTATCCGGGATTTGGAAGTCACCCGCCGCTACAGTCTAAATAGCTAAACAAAAAAAAGTGGGTCCGACGGGCCTACCACGCAACACCGGACGTGAGGCGGCAGATCCGCCGTCGCCCAAGCTCCGCCATCGCCGCCTGCACGGGGGAAGGGTCCGTGGCCTCCGCGTCGCCCCGCCGCTCTAAGGGGAGGGGCGGATCCGTGCCCCCGCACGCCGCTTGAAGGGGAGGGGGACGGATCCGTGCCCCGCGTGCGTCGCCGCCGCCGCTCGAAGGAGAGGAGGCTTGATCCGTGCGCCCGCGCCGCGCCACCGCCGTCGCTCGAAGGGGAGGGGCCCGGATCCGCACGGCCGCCGCGGGAGGGAGGGTCGGATCCGCTTCCCAGCACCGTGCCGCCGTCGCCGTAGTGGGAGGGAGGGCCGGATTCCATTTGGGGCAAGAGAGAGAGAGAGAGAGAGAGAGAGAGGTGAGGTGGGTGGCGGCGGGTGGTGCGGCAAGAGAGAGAGAGAGGGGTTGGGGGGGGTGGGTGGCGGCGGGTGTTGCTTTTATTTGGTGCAAACTAGGGTTGCGGGATTGTGGATTGGGTCTTTTTTAACGGCGGGCCGTAAGGTGACCCGGCGCTAAAAATCACCGCGATTTTTAGCGACGGGTCACGATAACTGGTGCTGCTTCGTGATTTTTGCCGCCGCCGCTATTGTACCGATTTGTGGTAGTGTTATTTTAGACCAGAAAACTCCTATATTTCCGGCCGAAAAGAGGGAGGGGTCATCGTCGTGTCCCGTTCGGATGCTGCCACCGATAGGGAGCGGCCGCAGGCATATGCCAAATCAAGCATGTGACCCACTTGCGTTTTACACACCGACGACAGCCACGGGTCGCTGAAGCTATAGCTGGTCTGGCCAAGACAGAGTGTCGCGCGCGCGCAGAGGAGAGAGAGCACGCCAGCGCGCGGTCGCGCGTGTGGCTAACTGAGCACCCGGCGAGCATGGTCCACGCAAATCTCCCAAGATTCTTCTTCTCTTCTCTATGTTGTCTTCAAGAAACAAACGGATACGTTGCCCCGCCCCGCGCGTGAGACGACACCAGCTACAATTTTCATCTACAGCAACACACGCCGATACTAATACATAAATAGCTATAAAGAGGTTACCAAAAAGGGTGAGGTCTCCCAGCTCGGCCGGGGCCGTGCACGTGTGTGGTGCATGAAGCACGATATCGTCTCTGCCCATGTGTCCCTCGGATCTATATCCTCTACATTGCTTCAATCAATGTAGAGAGAATCCTTCTCTGCATTAGGCAATCTGGACCATTCATCAGCAAATAAAGGGCTACAATATTTTACAATCTTTAAAATAACATCAGGGTCCATGGTTCTTTTTTCCCCTTTGTCTACAATCTTTTCTGAGTATCGTGTGTCTTCTCCGATGTCCATCTCGTCGGAATCGGGGTAGCTCGCCGGAGGCCACAGCCACGCCTGCGCCCCGAGCTCGCCGGAGTCCATAGCCATGCCCATCCCCACAAACTCGTCTGAAGCCATGGACATGCCCGCCCCTGAGAGGCAATCGCGTGCATGCTGCTCGTGTCCTCGCCGGAGGCAATGGCCATGCCAGCCGCTCAGGCCATATGCTTGTTTGCTCGTGTCCTCGTTGGAAGCAAATGCAATGCCTACCACCCACCTGAGAGTTCGTCGAAGGCCACCTGCGAACTCGCTTGCGCCGTCGTCGAATGCCGCGGGCTGCGGCCATGTCCGCCCACATCCTCGCGAGCCGCACTCCTGGCTCGTGCTCTCGCCGGCGTTGGATGCTACAAATTGCCTCACTCACCTGTGGATGCTGCGAAACATGCTCTTCGAAGTCTAGAGTGCGCTGCCGCCTGGCGCCGTCGACCCGCCAGCAGCTACATCCTCGGTAGACGAGCTACCCTCCATGGCAGGAAGGAGGAAAGGGGCGATAGATTGGAGGAAGGGGAAGAGGGCGAGGGGGAGGGCAGGGAGGTCTTGGCCATGGGAGGACGGGAGGAGACCAGCTAGTTGGGAAGGAGGCGGCCTCATCCTCAGCAATGTTCAATCTCGATTGGCCGCCATGGACACAGCTTCGTTGAAGGAGATAAACAAACAGGAACGGTTCAGTCTCTTTATTTTATTTAGAAATATGATGAAATTGCCCAGCCCTCCATTCAATAACGAACGGTTCAGATATCCCTTAATGCCAGAGAGAGATTCCTCTGCATTGAGTGAACCAATGTAGAGGATACGAGTCCGTGTCCCTC
>JAUNZO010002648.1:0-129521 GCA_031894775.1 Chloris gayana
TTGGGCTTCGGTAGGTGGCAGAATTTTTTTATAAATAACAGAATTTTTTAATGATTTAATATAAATAACAGATCGATTTGAAATTTTACAAAACTAGCAGCCCTATCGCCCATTTAACGGGCGACGAGGAAAAATGGCCTGTTGGTCGGGCGACAAGGGATAGATGCCCCTCTGAGCGATTTGCTACAGTAGCTTTTTTCTTTTTTTGATTTTTTCTACCTTAACAGTTAAGCCTATTGATGTCTCAATTAAAAATACTTTTAGAGATCTAAAAATCATAAAAAATGGTATGTTGGTAAACAATATGTTGGTGCAACCATTTTAGCATACAAAAGCCCAAAAGACGTTAGTAAACTTAAATTAACAATCTGTACATTAGACTAGTTGTTATCAATTGATAACAACTAGTGTACAGATAACAACTAGTCTAATGTACAGATTGTTAATTTAAGTTTACTAACGTCTTTTGGGCTTTTGTATGCTAAAATTGTTGCACCAACATATTGTTTACCACCATACCATTTTTCATGATTTTTAGATGTCTAAAAGTATTTTTAATTGAGACATCAATAGGCTTAACTGTTAAGGCAGAAAAATTCAAAAAAAAGAAAAAAGCTACTGTAGCATATCGCCCACTAAGGGGGCGATTTTTCCTTGTCGCCCGTTAAATGGGCGATAGGGCTGCTAGTTTTGCAAAATTTCAAATCGATCTGTTATTTATATTAAATCATTAAAAAATTCTGTTATTTATAAAAAAATTCTGGTCATGCCAGGCCGTGAATGTATTCAAGCCTTTTATGCTGGGCTCGGGATCTACTACTGGCCCAAGTTCCGGTTGCCGCCTGCCCGTGGTCCGTGGATGATTCGAAGCTTACGCGAACACTGTACGAGGGTGCGAGCCAAGGAGAATTTTCAGGAATGTCATTGTTGGGCGCAACGTCGCAGGCATGCCGAGGGTATGTCGTGCGACTGCGCAGGCTCATCACTCATCAGGATAAAATTTTTATGTTCTCAAAAAAAAAAATCAGGATAATTTTTGACCAACAACACGGTCCAGCGTCATCTCTGTTTCCAAAGCAGTGTTGTAGTTGGATACCGACACGCCAGGCACGCCGGACCACCTCCCGTCAGTTGCCGTTTTCCATCTCCCAACGTGCCATCAGAGATTACGTTACGTGCAGCATCCTAAAGTACTACCATCTCGATCGATTCTTCTGGCCCTCGCCGATGCAAGGGGCGGTACACCGTACGCGGCCAATCATTTCGTTTCAGGTTCAGTTGTACAGCAGTACTACTCCCTCCATTCCTATATATAAGCATTCCTAGAATCCTAAGATAAAAATAGTTAAGTGAAGAGAAGACATAAATACCCCTCATTTTACACTATCTCATCAATTCTCTACCCACCTACCAACTCATCACATTTTATCTTATATGTAAGAATGCTTATATAATAGAACAAAATTTAAATCTTTGAAATGCTTACATATAGGAATAGAAGGAATAGAGGGAATAGTAAACAAGCATCGGGGGCATGGCACGGCGAGAAAAGGCGCCGCTGCTACCGACACCGTCGATCGCTATTGCTGCCGCCGTTGGATGGATGCGCTGCATTGCAAGCAGGTGGCGGTGGGCGCGCCGGGCAGGTGGCAGCTGCAACCGCACGCCTTTCTCGGTGCACGGCCGGGCGGTTGCGTGCTTGCGCGCCGATGCCGGAGATCGGATTATCGCGTGCGTTAATTACGTAAGAAGTCGAAACAAAAAGGTCCGACCGCGTCGCCGCCGTTTCTCGATCACTTCGACCGGAATAGCGAATCACTCGTGCCAAGTCACGCAGGTCACAACATTCAAGTCCGGTACCTCCGCACCATCACCCACCCGGGCCTCACGTCAAGCTCCCGCCCGCGTCACAGCAAAAACGAAAGAAAAAAAAAACTCAATTATGTTGGGTTTAGTTCCACATCGGTTATTGATGATGGGGGAGCCAACTAATAAGGTGGAGGGATCCTCACCTATCGGGCTAGTCTTTTGGGTTGAGGTAGCCCGGGACCTTGGTTGGGACTCCGGTTGGGCCTATGGTTCGGTAGGCCCAATGTGACTCGGGTCGGCGGCGGGGCTCGTGGATACGACGAGCCGGGCCGCACTCTACCAAGTGGTATCGAGCCATGGTCGAGAAACCCGAAACATCTCGGGGACCTCACACGGATATCGAACCGTCGGATTAGATCTCTCGAGTCACATGGTTATCGGGTCTGTCGGAGAGGTGTCCACCCGGATGTGAAGGAGTGATGGGGCCACCCGATGTGTGATGGGGGAGATTGTTGGGTTTAGTCCCACATCGGTTATTGATGATGGGGGAGCCAACTAATAAGGTGGAGGGATCCTCACCTATCGTGCTAGTCTTTTGGGTTGAGGTAGCCCAGGACCTTGGTTGGGACTCCGGTTGAGCCTATGGTTCGGTAGGCCCAATGTGACTCGGATCGGCGGCGGGGCTCGTGGATACGACGAGCCGGGCCGCACTCTACCAAGCTTTGTTGTATTTGTGTCGAATATGTGTACACAAGTCGGTTACAATTAGGACTTGAGTTGTATTAGGTGTAGGAATAGAGTACGTGTTGGACTTGTATTCCCGGACCCATAAATATGAGGGCAGCACTCGTGCAACCGCAACGACAACAGATGTAGTAGGCAAGGGGTAGCGGCGGCTAGGGCGGCGTGCCTTAGGGGCAGCCAAGCCATGTACTCCTGGATGCTGGTATTGCTACGATATTGATGGGGAGGAGCGTCCGTAGTCATGCCCCGAGGATGTAGGCACATCGCCGAACCTCGTTAAAAAACATCGTGTCTCGTATCGTTCTCTTTTCGTGATCTTGTGATTTGGCGTTCGTGATCTTGGGGAATCGCTTCCGCGGCTGATTATTCTAACAAGTGGTATCGGAGCCGATTTACGGAAGAAGATCACGGGAGGCATGATGTGATGTTCCACATCGCGCAAGGCTTGCACGAGATGTCCGGGGAAGGGACATGGCGCAAGGTGGAGCATGGCGGCGATCGACGACTCGATCGGTGGAGTTGGACACTTCGAGCATAGCGGCTCGAACCGTCCGATGAGCTGCATCAACGGGGATCCGTCCGGACGTGGAGATCGGGTTGATGATGGCCGGAGGCTCGCTGTTCGATAGGGGCTGATCGGACGTGATAGCCAAGTTCGACGGTGCGGCCGGAAGACGACGCGGATGATGGCGGCGTCTTGGACTCGCGATCATATTGACGGGCGGTCAATCATGATCGGAGCAGCCGTTGTGTGCTCAAGGTGGAGCAGCGACGGTGATGGCGAAGGCCATGGTGGATTCGGCGTGTTTTTGGAGCAGTTTTGTTCATTGTGCGATGACGGCGTGTGCGTGACACTCGGACTCGGCGAGACGGCGAGGTGCACGGAGTGCCTCGGGCACGGGTGCGATGCCGTGCGATGGTGCGAGAACCAGGAGTTCGTGAAAGCATACGCGTGCCGTGTGGTGGAGTCGTATTTGAATTGGAGTCGAGGAGCGGTGCGTGCGGTGATCGGGCTCATGCATGCACGCATGTTGGAAGCTTGGGAGACAAGGTAGGGTCCGCATGAATTTGTTTAAGGAACAAATTGATATGCATGCAGGTTGGAAGCTACCTTTCCTTTGCGGGATCAATGCGGCCTCGAATTAGACTCTGTTTCATACGGTAAGGAAACAGGTGTGCCTCACGGAAGCTAAGCGCGACAAGGAACAAGGGCGGCAGGTGGAGTCCGTATTAATTTGGACTCGGTGTGTCGCTCGGTCGGGCTCGCATATAAAACATAAGGAGGAGTCTACGGTGATTGCATCAAAAGCAATCGGTGTTGTTCGCGAACCGGTGCTTGCGACGCTTGACGGCGAACAGCAGCGGCGATCGAAGCGGGTTGACTTCGTCGTGTGCAAGCGGCGTGCAAGGTTGACGGGGCTCGAGAGCGGCGGGCTGTACACGGCGGTGTACGGCGGGGTAGCGCGTTCAGGCGGGACGCGGGAGTACGCGGCGGCGTATTCGGGTACGTGCTTGTGTTCTCGCGTGCGTGCAGGAGGTACGCGACTTCGGCGAGTGGATTGCAAGTGCGGGAGGTTCTTTCGGCGGTCCGTGGCAACAGGCGGATGGCGTCGATGGCGTCCAAATTTGAGGTGACTAAGTTTGACGGGACCGGCAACTTCGGGCTTTGGCAAACAAGAGTGAAGGACTTGTTGGCGCAGCAAGGGATCCTGAAGGCACTCACGGGTACAAGGCCGGCCAAGATAGATGATGAGAAGTGGGATGAGATGCAGGGGCAAGCAGCGGCAACTATCGGGCTGTGTCTCTCCGATCAAATCATGTACCATGTCATGGAGGAGACGTCACCGAAGAAAATTTGGGATAAGTTGGGCAATCGGTTCATGTCCAAGACACCGACTCAAAAGTCTGTATTTGAAGCAAAGGTTATATGGGCTGAAGATGCAGGAGGGGTCGGATCTTGTCGAGCACATCAATGTCTTTAATCAAGTTGTGACCGACCTTGTGAAGGTGGATGTGAAGCTTGATGATGAAGACAAGGCTATGATTCTTCTTTGTTCGTTGCCGAGTTCCTACGAGCACTTGGTCACTACATTGACGTATGGCAAGAGCGAGATTAAGGTGGATGATGTCACTACGGCGTTGCTTGCTCAGGATCAAAGGAGGAAGAACAATTCTAGTGATGCTAGTTCTGCTGGAGATGCTTTTGTGGTCGGGAGTGGTCAAGGAAAGGAGGCCGAGAAGAAGAAGAATAAGGGGCCGCAGTGCTATAAGTGCAAGGAGTGGGGACATGTGAGGAGGGATTGTCCGGAATCGAAGAGGAAGGACGTGGCAAACTTTGTGGTTTCCAAGAAAGATGACTCGGATAGCGAGGGTGATATTCTTGTTCTATCAAGTGAGAAGTCTTGTAGAGAAGCGTGGTTGTTGGATTCTCGCAAGTTCCTATCATGCTACATCGCGGAAGGAGTGGTTCTCTTCATATGTTGAGGGTGACCTTGGTTTTGCTCACTTTGGAGATGATACAAGACACCGTATCATGGGAGTTGGCAACATCAAGTTTTCAATGTATGATGGACAAGAGGTGCTACTCGATGGTGTGCGGCATGTGCCGGAATTGAGGAAGAATCTTATCTCGCTTGGAGTTCTCGCATGAAAAAGGTTGGTTATATCAGGCGGCGCCGGATGGAAAGACCTTGAGGGTGATGCAGAATGGCAAGACGGTGATGATAGGCGAGAGGTCGGATATTAATCACTATAAGCTAAAAGGTGAAGTCATGGAGGATGGAGCTGCAGGTATTGCGGTGTTTAGTCCCGGCGGCGAGGAGGTCTCGCCGGGCTGTTCGAGGTGAGCAGTGGAGGAGACGACTCAAGTCCGAGTACACGGAGGTTCGCGCATGGACGACTTCAAGATGGCGTGCATATTCGTCAAGGTGGAGTTTGTTGTATTTGTGTCGAATATGTGTACACAAGTCGGTTGCAATTAGGACTTGAGTTGTATTAGATGTAGGAATAGAGTACGTGTTGGACTTGTATTCCCGGGCCCATAAATATGAGGGCAGCACTCGTGCAACCGCAACGACAACAGATGTAGTAGGCAAGGGGTAGCGGCGGCTAGGGCGGCGTGCCTTAGGGGCAGCCAAGCCATGTACTCCTGGATGCTGGTATTGCTACGATATTGATGGGGAGGAGCGCCCGTAGTCATGCCCCGAGGATGTAGGCACATCGCTGAACCTCGTTAAAAAACATCGTGTCTCGTATCGTTCTCTTTTCTCGTGATCTTGTGATTTGGCGTTCGTGATCTTGGGGAATCGCTTCCGCGGCTGATTATTCTAACAAATTAATCATCAGCCGTCGGCGACGTCGCCATCCTTCCCGTGTCCAGCATCACCAACGATTTGCCATTTAATCCCCTGCGATCACAATCCAACCTCCCTGATCCTTGTGTCCAAAGCATCGAAAAGGGACGGAGGACGCACGCGCGCGCAACAGTTAACTCAAAAGTACATACAGCCCCTCGATCTGTGCCACTGACACTGAAGGTGGGCCCGGTAGTTCGTTGATGAAAGGATTTGGCCGTCATGGACAGGGTCGCAACTCGCAAGTACTGCGTGGACTGCGGAGCCAGGCTGGGTGGTGTTTGCTTCGCTCATCAGCTCGTGGGCGCGCCGTGCTCGTACTACGTGGCACAGTACAGTACTTACTAACCATTGAAGGATAGGATCCTGGAAAGGAGCTGAATCACAAATCTCACCCAGCATGCATGGTCCAAATCCAGAGTGGCGAATGATCAAATTCGGATCCCAGATTTGTTCTACTACAGTCTTATTAGTAACTGATTTCTTTCTTTATTATAAGAATCCTCTGAACTCGATAGACGATCCAGAATCACTGGGGCCTGAAAGCAGCCACCCTGGTAGTTTAGGAGCTAATCGTTGCTCTTGTCCTAATAAATTTTTATTATCAGTCAACGTTGTGCCCAAGAATGTCTCCGGCTTAAGCTGCAGTTGACCTTGCGACCTGGGATCTTTGTACACTTTCTGGAGTAGTACTAGTGGTAAGTGGGTTCCGCACTCAAGACCGGTTGCCAGATGACTACAAAATTGTCAGCTTGCTCGTTATCTTGTCTCAAAATATATCATTTTATTCTGCCACCACGGATCACTAGGCCTTTGAAAACATTTGAATTTCGGTCTTTGATGTTCTGTCACATGCGTCATGCTGTTCAAACTTCCCAGCAAGGTGCTGACAAATCAAGCAAACATACTCCATCAACATCAATGGTATCCTTTTTGGATAAAAATGATATCCTTATTTTGAGCAGTGAATTAATGATCAGATGGCTATTCGTAGCTCAGTTACCTTAACTTTTGGAGCCTTTCAAGTTCAGTAACTTACGTGCCTGTATGTTATGTAAGACCAAGCGACCTTCCCTTTACTTTGACCTTACTCTTCGTTACACACAATACAGGACCAAACATCCAACCAAAGGGAGTGGACGTACTAGTTTCTTATGTGTTTGAAGCAATTGAGCAGTCACTACTCACTACTCTAGCAATCTACTAGCTAAATGGAGGCATGGAACTGGTTGTGGTGAGTACAATGTTACCATCCCAACGCTACTGATGCAATCCAGCACTACAAGCGACGTCTCTCTTTTCTCCTCTACTACTATCTCAGATTCTATTCAAGTTTCTGTAGGTCTGAGTACTACCAGTAACTTTTCACTCGGCTTCATCCTTAAACATCACATTTTTTTATCCTCTGAAATTGTGTTACAGAGAGCAGTAACAACTTGGAGCTTGGATCAGGCTTAGAGCAGTCCAAAACTCCCACAAAAATTCAGAAATACAGCTAGACCTGACAAGCAAAAGAACAAAAAAGAGGGATCAGCAGAGACAGGTTCGCCGCTGACAGAGCTAGTCACCTACGCATCACGCACACAGAGTCACACACAAGCAAACAAACGAAAACAGTCTTGAGGTGTCGTTCCTCAGCTGCAACATCCAACAGTGCCAAGTAAAGCCGCTCCTTTTCTCTCTCGGCTTCGCCTTCCTCGCAACACTTGGATCATCTGCTTTCTTGCTCTGAATCAATCTATACACTTTTCGTTTTGTATAGAATTCGGTTCAGAAAAGGTTCTGTGGGCTGCAACTGGATTCTCAGTTCATAGTCATCTTGAGCAAATGTTGAAGTAGTTGGTTTCCTTTTTTTTCGTTGTGTCCGTGATTGTTCAAGGGATTGTTCAGAAAGGCCATGTCTTCATGATTCAGCAATTCAAGGAGAATTCGAGGCCGCAATTATTTTCTTTTTGGAGAGCCAAAATTGCAGTCACTTGTTCGACATTTCCTTTCTTCCATTTATCTGAGTTTGGTGAGCATGTTTGAGAGAGAGGCACTAGGATTAAGATTCGACGAGAGGAGATGCATTGCCCCACAAGGCTAAGCAAAAATTTGGTCTGAACTTTTGGGGCGTGGAGACATGAAGGACGGCAGTGGCGGTGCCTCCGGCGTCAACAACCTGGCGATCGCCGAGCGGCAGAAGCCGGCGCCGTCGTGCGTGGCGGCGCTGTTCCAGATGTTCGCCAAGAGGAAACTCTTCTCCTCCACCTCCAAGAAGAGCAAGCTTCTTCCCCCAGGTGAGATTGCGACGAAACTGCATTGTTCTTGCTTTGCTCCTTCTGTTTTTTGTTATTCCCCTTCATGGGATTGCGAAATCTTCCTCTGTGCATTAGCTTTCGTATGCTCGCTGTTTCAGTACGCGCACAGAAGTTCTCGCCTGGGAGACCGCCGGGCGGACCGCCGCCGGCAGTCAAGAGAAGGCCCCTTCTGGTACAGTACAATTCCTCTCTCCTTTTTATGCAAGATATTTTTTTGGGATCCAAACTGCAAAAAAATTGCTCCGGAATTTTTGTAGTTCTAAAGTTTGTAATGACGTGATGTTTCTATTAGAGCTCTGTGCCCTTAGTGAAAAATATAGTCAGGGAAGTCAAATTCCCATCTCTAATAACACTTTTTTAACTATTTCTTGCTCTTCCCCTTCAGCTTGATTGTGCAGATTACTCAAGAAGTAAAAGTGAAGGAAGTCCCACTAATTTCTTGCCACCGTCTGATCAAGAACAGAAATGCAACGAGATGCGCAGTCCAGGGGTCGTAGCTCAGTTAATGGGACTCAGCTCAATGCCTGCAGCTATTCATCAAACGCCGACCAAAGTCACTGAACCCTCCAAGCTGAGTGATTACCGGAATGCAGGCTCTCAAGATTCGCTTGGTACCTCGCGAAGCATATACACATCCCCTCAGAAACAGCAGAAGACAGAGCGGTTGGTAGACGAGAAGTGGCATGGCAACACAAGGCAGTTCAGTGCTCCAGACGCGCGGCCATTGTGGCCGCGAAGGCACGCACACAAGATAGCCGCGTCTGCAAAGAGCCCAAGATCAATGTCAGGCAGGAACAAAGCTCGGTTGATTGAAGCAGCTGTCAAGGTGCTGGAACCTGGTCTGCAGTCAAGGAATCCCCGTCGGCGGCATGCATATTTGGAGTATTCTTGCAACAGCGGTGATGGCGAGCCGGGTGCTGCAGCTGTCTTACATAATTTTTCTGGTCAATTCTTATCAGGTATGCGTGATGTAGATGCACCAATATTCGGTGCTCACAGTACAGAGGGCACCTCTCTGCACAATTCTTCTTCTAAACAGTGGTCTGAAGAGGATGGCAAATGTAGTGTTCCAGTTAGGAGGTCAGACCAGAATTTAGCATGTCAAATGCAACCTGAAGGAAATGATAAGTGCCACCTCATAAGCTCGAGCGAGAAGCCTGGATTCGGTGACAGTGTTCAGAGAAACACAAATTGCGTTTCTGTTACAAATCAAGATATCCGAAGAAATCATCCGAAGAACATGTCCCTGGGGAGTGTTTCAGCTGGCCCTCTGAAGCAAAACAACCAGAAGCAGAATGCACTGCCTGCACCATGTAAAGAGGCAGACCCAGGATGTAGTATCCAAAAGCATAAACGTAGAAGCAGGGAGCAAAACGCAACAAACACATGTCAGGACTTTGTTTCACTGAGCAAAAGAATGACTGGCAGTACATCTTTGAGGTCAAAAAGAAAGGTAATGGATAGATTCCTTGAGTCACATAGTAGTGCAGAGAACAAGAACACAAGCATAAAAGGGCAACAAACCAGCAGTCAATGTAGCGACAGCTCTAACAAACTGAGATCAAAGACTGTGACACAAAGAGCTATGGAGAAAGACATGATAATTGCAAAAGGTGCAGGGTTGATCAGTGAGAAGCCGAAGCCTGCCAGTCCAAAATGTAAGAGGAGAGATTTGCAGAGACAGGCAGTGTCACACAATATTGCAAGATGTAACAAAAAATCAGACATCACTTCTCTCACTTTCAGTTCATCAATGAAGGTTGCCCCTGCTTCGCTACTGGGTGATAATGCTTCAAGAACAGGAAGCACTGTTCAGGGATCTCCAGTTGGTACTTGCATTAAGAGACCCTCACGCAGAGATAGTCGAAGTAAACATTTCTCAAGAGAAATAAATTTCAGGGAAGTGCAAGGCGCATCAATTCTGGAGACTGCAGAATCAGTTTTCGTTAACCAAGATAAGTTGAAACATAGAGGTATTGATGGTAGAACAGCCTCCTCTTTGTTTGAAAAGAAGAGTGCTATCTCTGTTACTGTAGAAGCATTAGGTGATGACCAGCAATGGAAGTGCAGCTCAGGGGACAATGTGACTCTTTGCTTAAGTAACCCTTCTAAACAAGTCCAGTTGCATGAAAGTCATAAGGTCAGTATTGTTTTCCCTTGTCTCAACCAGGGTATAATGCTAAGAAGTTTCTCAGGAAGGCTCAAAAAAAAGAAGTTTCTCAGGAAAACCAAAGTATATGTTGTCTAACAGAAGCTTCCTTGGTTCTGCCATGTGCAGGCTGATGCAAAGGGTAGACGTCCATCTCCTTCTATACCCAGAGGTAGCAATAAGCAAAGTCCTACATCTAATCTTCAATCTACATATGCGGAAGATGCCTTCATTACCGGAATTGCCATCAACGCTGTAGGTAAGGAAACAACCATTCCAGTCCACTGCAAAAAGGATACCTGTTTTTCTTTAGTTAGTTTATTTCTGTTGACTAGCACAAGTTTACACAAACGATGCTGCACATGCCGTTACCTAGCCGGCTGAAATTTGAATTGTTTGCTCACTACTCGTTGAACAATTGCCAACAGCAGGTGCATTTACAGACAGCCCTCCAGTGGAGACATGTACACCAGCACCGGCCAAGCAGACTGTAACAACCGAAGGAAACTCCAGTTGTGTTGAACCTAATTCTGACCACCATGGAGCCCAGTCATTTGAACCAGCAGTACAAGACAACAAGCCGACACAACCTGGAGAGGTTACAACCACTGTTGAGCTGCTGCTTTCAAACGTTTGCTCATCTACTGGATGCCAATCCAAACTAGTATCATCCAAGACATTCCTCCTCCAGACAGTCGAGTCTGCTATTGCTGCTTTGACGACCAGCTCAAAAGAGGATTTCAACACCGTCAAGGCCACAGAAATGAGTCCACTAAAAGACCTGGCCATCGATTTTGTTTTAGAACTCCTGGACCTGATGTGTGCTGAGCTCTGTGACTCGGGTTACAGGTCCTTCTCAAAGCTTGCTCTCATCTGCAGAGAGGAAAGGCTAGCTGCAGAGATAAGGAAGGAAATGGCAAGGTGCAGTGACATGGCTGGGAGGGCCTTGAACGATCTGGCTGTGAGCGAGGTTGAACATACAGTTGAGGATGGCCTGAACTCCATGCCGGAGGCGTTTCAGATCAGCGCCCAGATCGAGCAGGATTTAGTTTGGGAACTAGTAAACGAGGTTGGATTAGACATCTTCAAGCGCTTATGACGTACTATACGAGTCCTAGTAGAGTTCTATACTGCTGTGTAATAATGTGTTTCTTTTTCTGTTTGCCTGCCGCAACCTGTGCAAAGACCAACACTCGTAGGTTATTGTTCACCACTCGGTAAATATTGTTGCCGTACATCGTTCGGTGCCATTTACGTACCAGTTCATCGCTACTGGTACAGTCAGCATCTTCCGGGAGCAGACTAGAGCCCGTCGTATTGACATGCTGTGCATTTTACTGGCAACAATAACGAACGACGTCAAGGACGAGGCAGATGAGAGGCCCGGCTCTACTCTGTTGAAGTTTTGGCATGCCCCAGCTCAGCAGTCTGGATGAGGCGGCCTACTCACTGATGGGCAGAGGCTGAGACGATTGTATAGAGACGGTGAAGGAGAGGCGCTGCACTGACAGCTTGAAACAACAAGTGGAAGAACAAACAGATGGCCGACCAGTAGCTCAGTAGTGTGCCATGGCCTCGGACGCTGCGAAGCTGGAATCGCCAGAGCTCGTGCGTATCAACCATGTGTCCATGTCAGCCAAGACCGGCTGGTTAGCTCGTTTGTCGTCTCGCCATGGCTGCAGAGATGTTCTCGTGGCAACAGCATGTCTGTCGGGTGTACTGCAGTCCCTCCACTTGGGTCTTGCTGGTGTGGCGTCTTAACCTGACTACCTTGAGCTTGGATGGACCGATCAAGCGGAGATCCCCGCTTGAGTCCGTTACGGTGCGTAGGCTACGACCAATGTGCCTCAGGCCTATCTGGAATGGCTAATCAAAGCTCACAGCTATGGACGCAATGATTTTTCCTATTAGTATAAATATATTTACAACCATGAATGATACAAAGAGGATAAAATGTCAATCTGAAATTTTGACCAGAAGCAGAACAGGGAGGAATCTCGCCTGGTTAGTTTGAGGTCGAACACTCTACCGTATCAGTCTTTATGACTCTGGTGTTGTATGAACCACAGAAGCCACATTTGTGATAGAGCCAGTGGAATCGAGATCTACCTTTTTTCTCACAGTCGTTGCAAAGTATATCCTGGGACAGCCACACGAACACAATGGTAAATACTTCAGTCATAAGAACAATGAGTCTGGTGATAGGTGAATGGCAATGGCTTGGCTTACTTGACACCGGTCCCGGTATTCCTCAGGAAGCTGCTCTGCAGCCAGCAAACCATCAAGCATGCCAAAATACACCTTCAGGAAACAAAAGATAAAATTAGGTGCGTTGCTGAACTGGAGAAAGTACTGTACAGCATAAATCAGAAACATCTGTGAGCAAAATGAGATGTCAAAAACACATTGAGACCATTCAAATGCTGGGAAACATTAGACAGGCACATCAAGAGAAGAACATTTGATGTCGTTAGGTCAACATTTCTAATTCAAAAGGTGAACTAGAGATATTGTCATAATATCATCAATTAAAATCGGAAGGAGTATTTGTTTTGGACTATCAGTGGCAAAACAAACCATAAAAAAGCAAAATGGTAAACACAAAATAACTCATGCTGTTTAAGAGCTGTAGGTTACCGTCATATCTCCCAAAGATTTGCAGCAGATTGGACAAGTGTAGTGAGTACAAGTATATGCCTGAAATTGATTATCGGAACTCAGAATATCATTTCCCAACAAGAGTAGCAGGTCATAATCTACAAAACTATCGTA
Organism: Chloris gayana; assembly: GCA_031894775.1. NCBI lineage: Eukaryota > Viridiplantae > Streptophyta > Magnoliopsida > Poales > Poaceae > Chloris > Chloris gayana. The sequence continues at coordinate 13,128 of JAUNZO010002648.1, forward strand.
TACCTGAAAGCACGCTGAATGCATGAAATGCCCACAAGGAAGACCTCGAACCGCTGCACTTGATGTAAATATAAAATCACAGCAGATTGGACAATTCATCTCCAATAAATTTTCTCTACATTTGTGTTCCATCAATTTCATGCCAAGGCAACAATTGCACTTCATGCAGTGGAAGAAATCAGTACCCAATCCATTACCAAGACGACACAAATTACAAAAAGGGCAATGGTAGACATTCCTGAAAAAAAAAGAACAACCCAGAATTAAGTGTCAAGAAACTAATATCATGCAATGCAGTACAATTAATTGATTAAATGTGGCGCATGATGCATTATGCAAACTAATGATATACTCTCATCTTTTTTTTTCTCGAAAACGTAGGAGAGCTGCGCTTCATTATATACTCTCATCTTAATTCAGCAGTTTGAAACTTTACAAAAACTGGAAGTTACGAAAGAAAATGGAACTAAGAAAACTGAACTATTAATAGATAAAATATAACAATAAGACCACACAAAAAATCAACATCAAATCCACATTTTTATTATCAAGTAAGGAAGCAGCTTGTTATTCATAACAATGAACGGCAAAAACGAGTCACCAGTGCATTATAAGAAATGTACCTAATCTACAAAGGAAAGGATTGGATACTTGATACTGCACGAGAAACTAAACTTCAGAGCCATATGAAATTACCTTTCATCATCAAAAAACTTGCATATGCTACAATAATATTTTGCCATGGATAGTCCCATTGCAAGAGGGTGTTTCACAATTTGGACCAACTGGTTGAACTTTCAGGCATAGCATGCACATCATCTCTGTCGTTTCTTTTCTACAAAAGAGAAGCTCCACAAAGTAAACAAAATTGTCCCAAGGTATGTTAGCCTTCTATAGTAATCTAACAATCAACACTTCATATGACAGAAAAAGCTTGTCCAGTAAACTTTGCAAATAATTGAAGCCAAAAATGGAATTTTTAATTAGAAGAAAACAGTCGGATGCCTATTTTCTACATATTAAGGCACCAAGCTCCTCTACATTAGTCTAGTTTTTTCCTCTTAAAGATAGTGTTATATCTACATGCCTATTTGATGTTTGTAGCTCAACATTAAAAGCTAACATAAAAATACAGAAGCATCCCTTGGCAGTTAAAAAAGCAAAAGACACTGAAATGGGTAACTGAAGAGAAATTACCTTTCCATTGTGTGGTCACTGACTTTATCGTGACAGAATCTGCATGTGAACAGCTTATTGCAGCATGCAGCAACAAGCTTGCAGTTCCGTTTGTAATGTTCGCAACCAAATATTTGTTTGTCTGCATCTCGATATGAAGGACTGCGCCCAGGTAATCCTGTGCAATTGTTATGATCTTCCGCACTTGATAGTGGGGATTTCTGTTGTGCAGCTATCCAGCGGCTAAAAGGTACATAGTTAGAAATTGACTAGATCATGCCAAATTATTTCTGTATTTTGTATACTTCAGTGACAAACCTGGTCATGAGATTCTGGATCAGATAGGCTTTTCTCCGTGGATCAAGAGTAGAATCACGTGAAAGCTTTCGTATCTCAGCCTCGAGCTCACTCTGGTTCATTCGGAATATATCCTTCCAGCCTGGCTTAAACATCTTGTCACCCTGTTCAAAATTCTCCTGAAAATGACTTTCTGCAAATCAACACAAAAGGCTCAGCGAAATGAGAATGTGCATGGAAAAACATGCAGTTAGATGTGAATCATGAGAAAGAGCTGTTTTGCTGGTTCTATTACATCTCATTCTCCCTTCTTTAGTTATTCCCAATCAACCCAAACTCATATATGACAAGTCATGTTTCTCTGTTGTGCGACCAAGAAGAGGAGGACGTGCAGCATATCCTGACAACATGTGCGTTCGCAAGACAGTTTTGGGTTGCAGTACTGACAGCTACTGGCACGCAAAATGCAGCCCCCAAGCAACGGGAAAGAATTTTTGCCGAATGGTGGCGCAAGGCAGAATGAAAAGCTGGGAGCAATAAGATGAAGGGTGCCAACAGTGTGATCATTTTAGGCGTGTGGACTTTGTGGAAAACTGGAAGCAGATGTGTATTTGATGGCATATCACTGAGCATCCAATCTGCTTTGAGTTTGTTCAAGGATGAACTATGAAGCTCACTGATGGTGCTTGGCTGGAGCCAAGAAGCTCCAGGAACTTCCTTTAGGTCGAGTGGGGAACATAACTTAGGTTCATTCCATTGGGTCGAGTTGTTTCTTTACGGATTAGTCGGTTATTCTGTAACCAAGAACTAGTGGGTGCTCTTCTAAACCTCCAGTGGGAGGCGAGGAGTGGGTGTTGTACCTCTTTCTTCTCTATTAAATACAAAGATACGTAGCTCTCCTGTGTATTTGAGAAGAAAAAAATGTTTCTCTGTTGTCCATTAAACTTCTTTGCTAGAAAAAAAGTCACCAATAATTGCATTGTTTACAGTTATGGTCCATTCAAATTGGTCAAGCAGTTGGGATATCCATGTAACCATTTTACTAGTTGCAAAGCATATATTGCAAAAGTTTATAAATTGAATGTTTTGCTGATAACCCTTAGCTCATTAAATTGATGTTCTGCCTATAACTTAGTAATGATTCGTGGAACTGATACCTGTATCAGAATAAATTACAGTGATGCTTCTATTCAAATACCATATCTAGAAAGCTTATATGTTTCACTCATTGAGAATTATTTGATCATTTTCAATGAGTATATATAGTAGTAGTTATCTCTTTTTATCCGATTAAACAAGAAATACACCAGTGTGGCAGAAGCAATAGCTTTCTTATAGACATCTGTGTTCTACAAATAAAATATGGCAAACAAAAAATAATGGATGAAGTAGAGGAGCAAGATGAGAAATGAACCAACTGAACAGACCTTCTGGAGGAGAGGAAGCCTCATTTGAAGAGTTAGTTGAAGTAGTAGGTCCTTTCCACCATTCGTTCAACCATTCATCAAACATTGTATTTTTTGTTACTTGCCTCCATGTATCCAACATCTTGTTTTGTTCCTCTAGACTAAGTGCTGCCGTAACCCAAGGTAACATTGACTGCAGAACCTCAGCACCTGTTGTTCCAATTATACGACCAACAATCTTATCCTGCTCTTCTATAGTAAAGTGTTTATCAAACAATGGCCACAATTCAAGTTCTTCTCTATGAACATGATTAGATAATGTGACCCAAATCGACTTGCACATTCCTTGAAGCTTTGTCAAAAGTTCATTATGTTTTCTGGTCCAGTCATTCTGATTATCTGAACAAATATGACTTGTTCTAGCTTCATTAGCTCCATCCAAGGGACGGCTCAAATCATCATGCAGCTGTGAAAGATCTGATAGTACAGTTGATATATCTTTGAACAATTCTTCTTCCTGCTTGTGATCAAGAGTGTACGAGTGGCTGACATTGTGCAGCGCCTCTTTAGATTCAAGAGCAGGGAATACAATCTGATCTTCAGCATTGCTGTGTGCTCTATAAAGACCCCACAGTAAACGAAATCTTCCGATGAATTGGCGAAGGCAAAATTCATTCCCATCAAGAAGGTTTCCAGACTCAGCATCTAAATACTCTAAATCCTTCCGAATTGCCTTGTGAAATTTGAATATGGTGTCAATTGGCCTAGAAATGTTATCTGAGCCAGAAAATTCTGCATCTACCTCCGACGAAAAAAGACTTGAAGACAATGAAGGTGCGGAATAATTGTAAGGTGGAGAGTGCAAGGACTTCGTAGAGGCAAGTGAATCAACACCAAGGTCACTATTTTCTACATGTAACCTAGGAATGCAACAAGGCCTGCTGCTAGATGGGGATGCTTCCACGACCTTTTGCGAGAAAAGCTTTCCATCAATATCAGGACTAGATTCTGCTTGACCTAATCGCTTGGCTGGCCTGGAACCATCTTCTAATTGCAATAGTAGAGGAATACTTTTGACAGTATCAACAGAAGACGGACAGGCCAGGCATCTTTTGAATTCATCTCCATATAATGCTGATGTCAAACACATGAACTTTCCAGAGCCAGATGTGTCCTCTAAACGGTCTTTGCATGCCCAGCCGGAGAGGAGAGTTACCAATGCAATATCTGAGGAAGGTGCTGCACCATGCATTATTTGTAAATAAAATCAGAATTTGGACTAGATTTGACGGAGTCAGTGTATTATACATATTGGCACAGAGCATATAGGAAAGTAAATAAAGATAAACCTGCTAATTGCATATTCTGAAGAAAAGATGCAGCCTCTGTATCGTTCAGTTTTGCTACAAACCATGGTATAACCTGTTCCAGTACTTTCAGGGGCATGACACACAAACTCCTATATAACAGCTCCCTTTGTTTTTCTGCCGAGAAATTCATCCTAGCTCTAGGAAGTACCTAAATAATGTAGTGAGAAAAAAGATGGACATCTGTTGATCAACTAGAGTCGATAGTTCAATTAAAAGGATAATAGTTTCAGGCTTGCAGCTTTTGAAGTACCAAACTAACCTTTGTTTCCTCATCCTCAAAGTGGTTCTCAATTTTCTGCATTATCTCATCAGCTTGTGAACATAATTCAGAGTAAAAATCCACTGCAGTTGATCTGGCTCCTGCTATTTGGATTTGTTCAATTAAACATCTGAATTTGTTAAAACGTCGTTTTTCTTCAGCATGTTCCTTTACAAAGGAAAATTCACCATCGACTGCAGGGAATATAACTTGGTCCTCGGCAATACTGCAGATCAATGAAAAAGGTAAAAGATAAAAACCTAAATATTCTATATAAAATCAATTTATTTTGGAGCATAAAAAACAACATATTAGATCCGAAGAGCAAACATTTTATGGCAAAAAAGGAAATCCTTCTATATTCTAAGAGAAGCACACGAAGAACACATTCTATTGGGTGGTTAGTATGCTGATTCGTTTGAACCATCAGATGCTACATCTAAAGCTCCAGAACAAAGAATTTGATTTGTAGATGTACAAGAAAAGCATCTGTATTCATTTACAAAAGATCCATAAGGCTTTCTTATTCTTGTTATTGCCGTCTAATCCTCTTCATTACTCATACAAAGCAATGTGTTACCACACTGTAAGCAATTGAATATAGTCAATGAAATAAGCTAATGAAACAGAAACATCCATGAATTGTTAATTTGTCGATTTCAATAACAAATTGGCTGTGCAGCAAGCTTTTGAAACACAGATGCATGTGAGTTGAAATTTAAAGCCCCATACCTGTGGAAAATGCACACATCTGCAATAAATCGCAACCTCGTATTAAAGTCTAATATGTCAGAGAAATCTCCAGATTGCTGGATCTTTTTGTCTCCTCTGCTATATCACTCAGTTCTCCTCGGATAGCATTGTGCCAATGCAAAATCTCATCAATAGGATGTGGATGCTGAGTATGACTAGATTCTGTGCATTTTCGTTTTCCAATTTTGGAATGTTCAAGTGAGCATGGATGTTTAATTGTTTGATCAGAGTCACCATGAGATCTAAAACTGTCTTTTAGAGTAGGAGTCGCTAAATCTTGAGCCACTGTTTTCAATGCTTTCCCTCCGATCCATGAAAATACAATCTACAGAAGTTTAAATTTAATGTTTAAGTATATAATAACAAGAAAAATTAATAATAGAAAGTTTAGAGGCAAGTTCATAGAAACCTCTTGGAGAAGATTCTCTTCAGGAACTACTTTACATAGACATTCGACAATATCTTGGTGCTCCTCCAGTGAAACAGAACCAGAAAGCCATGGAAGAAACTCCACCATCATATTGACGGGGATGCTACATAAGAAATGCCACACCAAATCAGCTTGCTCTTTGTGTGAAAACTTCTTGATAAGCAATGGGAAGACCTGAAACACCCACAGAAAACTAAATACCAACATATTATGAAGGACATTGAAATACTGACTAGTTACGTAAATACCATGACATGGGGAATCAAAAAAAGTGCTTATGGATAAGTTATCGGTGCATATCTTTTGAAGTAAAAAGAGTTTCTGAATAAGTTCTCAATTCATATCTTCGAAGTAAAAAGGCAAAGTGTTAGATAAAAAAAACAATGGAAGGCACAGATGCAAACTTCGTATACAAGGACCACAATAAAGATCAAGCGTGATGACAGCTACGTTCTAGACATACTTGGAGTCACTATACTAGCAACTCTGACCCTTTACCATTTAATGTAATGCTGATACATGATAATAGCATGACAGCTTGCTAGAGTGTATAGTTGTTTATAATTGACATTTTAGGTGCCTCAGCTACTTGCATTGCAGGGATGCAGATTGTCATGTCACCACAGGTGATTCTCTCACAACATTTAATCCATTGCTCAGAAAAATACCTACAGTTACGGATTGAACTACATTATGTGTAAATAAGGAGAAAATAACAACAACAACAACATCCCAAGCTAGTTAGGGTAGGCAAGAGATGAAACCCATAAGACTTAAGGACATGAGAAACAAAAGGACCCAAGACAGAAAAAGGTAGAGCTAGGGGTAAAGAGTAAAGAAAATAAAAGAGAAAAGAACAAGGAGAAAATAAAAGGTTGAGAAATATGTGTTATTTAATTGCCCCAACATGTTGATACCTCTCACATAGTGCTCGAAAGGTAACTGAGTACTTCAATATTTATACGGGACAGAAACACAGATAGGGAAAGGGAAAAACCTGTTCTTCTTCCTTTGACATATGTTGGGTTAGAGACGTTTTAATTGCTCCAGTACAAGATGCAAGTTCCCTTCGAATGGCACAATCATTCTGCACATCCATCTCTAGCAGGGAAAATAGATGCACAAAGAGATCATTCTCCCCTTTGTGTTCAAGAGAATATGTCCCTGCTACATTTTTAACTCGAATGTCAAGTGCTGGAAAAATAACCTGCAATCATCAATGGAAAAACCACATACTCGATGTTCAGTGAACATTCACGATAAATGTGCAGTTGTTCTAAAAGTACTTCATAAATGTACCAATCTATGGGTTAAACAAGCAGCAACCAATCCACAGTATAATTGTAAATAGATTTGCCTTTCCACATTGAGCCACATGAAACAGAAACAGCAGTTCTAATGACACATAAAAGACTAATTTCCAACCTTCTCATTTTTGGATTGCAACCTTCATATGGTGATTTAATCCAAATATCTAGCATCTAAGAGCATCTCCAAGAGATCATGTAAATTAACATTTTCGTTAAATATAGCAAACTTAAGGTGAAAAGCATGATCCAACAGCTTCTCCATCTTCCTCTTCCGCTTTTCTCGGGAGCTATCCCACCAGCCTGGTTAGCCAAGTTTGTGGACCTGAGCCGGTAGCTATCCTTCATCTCCTACACGATTTTCCCTATTTCTCGCATCATATTTCCATTCTCATGCCTTGTTTCCCCTGGTTGCATGGTGTTCAGGACGTGCACACGTAGGTACTAGTTGGGCTCGCGTCCAGATTAATTAGTTGGGCTCGTCCAGAGATTAGTCATCAATCCATACGATCACCAACGTCCAGACTCGCCAAGACTAAATGTTGTCGGCGGCGTCAACTACGACTTCTGTTACCAGTCATTAGGATGACGAGAGATGCTCACGTAAAATATATATACGTGATTTAGATTGACGATTGGAAATGCAAAAAAAACATGAAAAATAATGACGTGGAAAGAAGTTTGAATATAGATAATCTAGATTTACCTAGTCTGTTGGAATAGTCCATGATTTTAGGAGTTTCTACATTTTTACAAGGGGGTAAAAACTCTAGATTTAGCTTATTAGATACAATCTCTGTTGGAGATGCTCTAACAGCAGGAGACAAGAAACAATTTTACTTGCTCCATTGTAAGCAGGTTACACTTGGTATGCAACTATTTTTTCCTCTGTATAAACAGATCAAACGTGCTGTGCTACTAAACATGTAATCCCATACGGAACCGTATAAGTTAGACGTCAAGGGCCAGAACCATGTTTCTGTCAGTGAGTGTGACCATTAAAATCCTGGAAATCGCCACTTGGTGACAGTGAGAAAGCAGCTAATCGTTTACAGTCACATGGCCCGCGCACGTACACACATCTAGTGAAGTAGAAAATAATCAGATTACACAGGCGGCTCGCCGTACTTGTTCAGTTCACGTCGATGCAACTGTCAGACCCGAATGGAAACCAAATCCTCGGAACCTATGCGACAATTTCGCAACCCTGGACCCGTGCACCCTCCCAGTGACCACAATTCCACAGGATCAGACCATCAGCGCACCAGCACTGGCTCCGACCTCACAGACAAAGCGACGCGAAACAAAAGCCGAGCGTCACGAGAGAACAGCACAAGCAGCGAGCGCGACAGTGACCGTACGTACCGCATCCTCGGCGTCGCAGTGGTGCCTGTAGACGGAGAAGAGGAAGCGGCAGCGGGCCTCGAAGGAGGCCACGTCTCCCGCGCGCTCCGTCGCGAGGCGCACGGCCGCGGCGTGCAGCCGCTCCAGCTCCGCGCGGATCGCCTTGTGGAAGTAGACGAAGATGAGCACCGGCGCCTCCGCCGCCGACCCTCCGGCCGCGTCCCCGGCGTCCCGCGGGGGCGGGGAGCGCGGAACCGCCGCCGCGATCGAAGCTTCCCCGGCTATCGGCGTCGCCATCATCCGCGGCGGCCGCCTGCCTTGGGCTCCTAAACCGGGCTCGGCGGAAATGTTTTCGATTTGTTTTTTCAGTTTTTGATCCGGTTGGCTTGTTGCTTTCATATATGCGGGCGGCGAATGCGGTGGGGACCGACCGTTGTTGTGGGCTTTGCCTTTCCCGTGCGCGCCGTCTCTTCGGTGGGCAGGGCACTCGTTGCAATTTAAGGAACTGTGTGCTTCTATGACTTTTTCTTCGTCCTATACTAGGTACGTACTCCAAGTGTATTCAGGGAAGGCGTGGCAATGTAGGAGACTACTATTTGTGTATTTTTAATTCCGCTACGTATTTTGGCAATCTTATCTTACAAGATTTGTCAAATGACATCATCATCGCTAATGACAAACGGATTACTAGACGTTGACTAAAAAAGGATTAGCTTCAACATTCATCTGACGAGACCGGACCTGAAGCATGTGAACACATGTCGACATATATACTACCTGGTGATTTCAACGACGACTTTCGTTGTTTGAACCTGCCTTGTCAGCTCATTGGTGCAAATTCATGCAGTCCATGCACAGGTGCCACGCACGCCGCACCGCCGTGTCAGCTCCAGGTGCAGCTGGAACGAGGAGGAGGCGTGCCGCGCGCCGTGTAGAAAATCCGACGGTGCACGCATTGGATTGGGCCGATCTCTTCCTTAATTAGATAATGTCAAATACATTTGTTAATTGTGTAGGTTGATGAGACCGGATCTAGGACGCGAACCATAATTCCTGACCCGGACTTGCCACCTGCTGGTAGCTAATTGCCCAGCTTATCTAAAAGAAGAAGCTAATTGCCGAACTCGTTGACCTGTCAGTCAACGTTTAAGAACATAAGATAAGTTTCAGACAGGTTAAAATGAACGAACATAATTAAGAGTACGTTTGGCACGGCTTATGTACAAAGTGCTTATAGTGCTTATACTTGCTTATAGTGCTTATTATGTCGAAACTACTTATAGTGCTTATTGTACATAAGCGATCAACCCGTTTAGCAAAACTGCTTATGCTTATCCATCAAAACTGCTTATTCACACACATAAGCACGATAAGCTACGTTTTGCTGCTTCACTCAAAATGCTTATGCTAGTACAAAATTGCAAAGTACTTATGGGTACTTATACACATAAGCAGTTTTGCTATTTTGCTGTTTAGCACTTCAAAGTGCGTATTGATCATAAACAGTTTCAATAAACACTTCTATAAACCATGCCAAACACACCTAAACAATCCCTACGAATGGAAGATGCACTAGAGCACGATGATGCAGAAACGGAGGGGAGAGGCCTTCCACGTTCCCAAAAGGTGCATTCAGAGTATATCCTGACACAGGATTTCAACCAGTTAATCATCTCCTCCTGTGCAATCTACTATTAGCTAATAATACAATACGCAAGGCGGAGAGATTTTAGTATAAGAAATCTGGAAGTGCTCCGGGAACTGGGATAACCTGTCTCTGTTTTCTAAACTGGAACTCTGCCAATGAAACTAGATCCTTGTGCCGTGATCCGTGTTCTGCCTCGGAAAGAAGTCACCGTTTTTTTTTTCTTTAATATAAAGATAGGAGAATTCAGTTGTACAAGTTGAGGTAGAGCTGGCATTGATCTTGAGTTGTAACCGTAAAAATGAAAGGTCATGGAGTGGCCAACTAACTCTTTTACATTTTCTAAAAAACAAAATCTCTTTTACATGAATTGGATGCTAGTAGTGGCCAGCCAGCGGGTAAGCAGTAGTAGGCTAGTAGCCCGTGGTGTCGAAAAGGTGAACTCATTTTGTTACCATTTACCAACCAACCAACAAACCACTACACTACACATGGTCGCCGACGACGCTTGCCGCCTTGGTTCGGTCCAACAGTAGCGGTCGTTTTCCGGAGTAGAGAAAGACACGGCAGGTCAAGACGGCGGTGACGGGGACACCGGGCGCCTTGGTTACCACAAGTTAAATCGCCCCGGCCGGATGCAGAGGGTCATCCTTGCAACGACCCTTGGTTTCGTGTCAGCATCAGGGAGCAAAAACGGAAGAAAGAAAGAATGTTTCCTCGGTAGCAGATCGCTGTTGGCAATAACAGGGCACGGAAGAGAAGAAGACCCTGTTGGCACGGGGACGGAAAGGGCATTCGCGGAACTGGTGATCTGTCTCGAGGAACAGGCGAAAGGCTCGTGAAGCGTGAAGCCTGAATCACGCGTGCCATTGCCGGACAGCGAGCTGGTTACACGTAGCACACTAGCACGTACGCACGCTCGAGGTGGGCACTCCACAAAGCAGTTTGTTGGTTTGTTCGCTCACCCGCTTTATTTGGAAAGTTGGCATATCTTCTCCGCGTCACGGCACCGCGCGGGATCAGGGACCGGGGGTTCGTGGTGCGGGGCCGGCGGCACGCGCGGCAGGGGCGCCGGCACGGCGCGGGGGCGGGCGCGGCACGAGCCCTCGCGCGTCGGCCCCTGCGTGGCGCGCTCCACACCCGCGCCAGCGCCAGCGCCATCGCGTCTTGCTGCCTGTGTGGATCCCATGCGCAGTTGCGCTTTCGGCGCCGCGCCACCCGACACCGCGCACCCGGCGTTCCAAATCCGATTCGATGCCCGTCGGACTCTAAAAACAAAGCATCTAGATTCCAGCCGTTCGATTCGATCGAGTTCGACTAGGTGAACGGAAGCAACCATATTCATCCCGTATTCCCGTTCCGCCGCATCGGGTTGTCCATAATTAATCCCTAGTCGTTAGGGCTTTCTAATAATCTTCTAATACTAGTAAGTTGGTAGACGAAGAAAAGGAGCGAGCGAGATGAGGCGAGAGGGAAACCAAGCAAGCAATAATGGTGGCCACAGACGCAGCAGCATCCTCATGAAACGCATCCTTCACCCCGTCACCCGGCGTCGAACCGCCCACTTCGCTCGCAGCCGATACTCTATGCATGGCCCGCGGACTCGTCCAGTCTCGTCAAGAACTCCAACAACAAGCGGAAGCTATAGGAACTCGACTTGCCCATTTTCATCCCAATGAGTGTCGTCGACATTTCTCCCGGTTCTGACCGACATTGACGGCTCAAACGGCTCGATGTTCCTGCTACTGGCCGGCGTCTCCACCGAGACAGGCAGCACGGCTAGAAGGATAACCGCCGAGATAGACCGTTCGGTGTCAAAGCTGCGGGCCATGTGCTTCCGCTCGACGACCTATACCGTGGATGCATATGCTGTTTTTGAGACGGTGGCGGACATGCAGGACGCTTGTTCTGGTTGATGCCCGCCCTGAGCGGCGCGGTGCGCAACGAGGTGGTGAGGCGAGAGAGGTTGATAACTTGATATCGGAAGTGAGTTCACAGTGTTTCACGGCTATTGTGGCTGCTCCTTCTCCTTGTCCACGACCACAACCACAGGCTGGTATGTCCTCGTGTTCTGAAGGTGACGAGCACTCGTCGTCGTCAGGCTTGCATCCTTCCACTTGGCAGCATACTACGGAGAAAGGCCCTGGCTCTTCAGCTGCCAGTACCGCCAAACCTAAGCTAAGCACGACAGTTAGGTACAGATGTTTGGAATGGGTTTACTGTGGTTATATATACGCGTGTTTTCATATGTCCATGGACATGTTTATTAGGTGTACGTTTTTGCGAGTCATTTGTGATAAAGCAGTGTGATTTGCCAATCATGTGGCCTGAAGCTTGATCCATCCCAGAATTGGGATTTAGCAAGCTCGTGTGGAAGATTGGGCCTCAGAATTTTTGTAAGCCTCCTGGCCTACTGGGCAAGGCTCCAAACGGACCAAGAAAGTCGATGGGCTGTTTCTTCTATTGGCCTAGTCAAATGGATTTACAAATTTCACCTGAAAACTTCATGTTGCTCCAGTTCTGTATTAGAATTTTTATTTTAAAATAATCATTATTAATCTAAAATTTTAAAAACAAACCACCTCAAACTAAATTTTCAAAATCTAGACGTTTTTGTCACGCCATATTGTATGGCGTGATTTCGAATAAATCACGCCATATGATGTGGCGTGATTGTGTTCACGTCGGCGTCGACCGCCACGTTAGAACGGGGTGTAGGTCGAGGTTGACCGAATCACGCCAATCGTATGGCGTGATTGGGCTATCAATCACGCCAAACCATCTGGCTCGATAGGGACTTAGATAATTTTCATACGACGCGGACGGAACCGAAGCACTAACCGAATCACGCCATATGACTTGGCGTGACGTGATTCACTCTTCTCTCTTAAGTGTGGCTTTCAGCTGATGTCAGTGACATCATCAAATCATATTTTTTTAAAAAGTTGTAGACACTATATAAGATGTCCGATTTGAATTCCGTTTTCACCATTGTGTTCTACGCGACGAGACGAACAAAAATAGATCTCACTTGCATATATTTTGAAAAAAAATTATATCTTAAATTTAAAAATATATGTACTAGTAATTTAGGGGCTAAAAAAATATTTGAAATATATGCAAGTGAGATCTAGTTTGTTTGTATCGCCATGTACAACACAATGGTGACAATAGAATTCAAAATAAAAAAATTTATATCTTAGATTTCACTATATGTGTAGTACGTAGTAATTTAGGGTCAAAAAAAAATATTCGAAACGTATGTAAGTGAGATCTAGTTTTGTTCGTCTCGTCGCATAGAACACAATGGTGAAAACGAAATTCAAATCGGACATCGTATACAGTGTCTATAGCTTTTTTTTAATGCAACTTGATGATGTCATCCGAGATCAGTTGAAAGGGACATTTGAAAGAGAGGAGAGTGAATCACGCCATATGACTTACCATTTCATATGGCGTGATTTATTCGAGAATCACGCCATACTAATATGGCGTGACAAAAACGTCTAGATCTTGAAAATTTAGTTCGAGGTGGTTTGTTTTTAAAATTTTATATTTTAAAATAAAAATTCTCTGTATTGTGATATATTATCTCTGCAAGTGTCTGGTACAGATACTTGTACCATCGGAGTAGCAGACACGACACACGGTCAGTGCTCCTATACGTGTACATTTCCTTTGCTTAAAAATACTCCAAAGAAACCAACAAGTACCACTAGAGATAATTCACATCGAAGAAAGGAGAAGACACCAAAACTTGCATGGATCATCTGATCCCTGGCGGTCAGAAGATACGAGGTAGTAGCAGTCATAAATGAAAGAGCAGTGCTCCTGCTCATTTGTTCGAAAAAAAAGGTAGTAGCAGTCACTACTGGCTCACGCTGGGCGTTGTGCTCCTGCTGTCCCACGGAGCGTGCACCGTGTTCGGGGAGCGCGGCGTTAGGAGCGCGTCGTCCTTCTTCTCGACGAGCCCGTCCTCCTGAATGCTCCTGAGCGCGTCGAGCACCTCCCTGATGGGCGGCCGCATGTCGCCGTTCTGCTGCAGGCACCGGAACGCGAGCTCGGCGACCATGGTCATGGTCCTCCTGGTGGCGGGGTCCGCGTCGAACCCGAGGTCGCGGTCCACCAGCTGGTCCACCTCCCCGCGCTGGATCTTGCCGACGGCCATGGCGGCCAGGTTGATCTCGTCGCGGTCCCGGGTCACGTCCACGGCGGGCTTGGACGAGACGAGCTCCACCAGGACGACGCCGAAGCTGTAGACGTCGCTCCGGTCCGTGAGCTGGTAGCACTGGTGGTACTCCGGGTCCACGTACCCGGGCGTGCCCTGCGGCGCGGTGGACACGTGCGTGGCGTCCAGCGGGAACAGCCGCGACAGCCCGAAGTCGGCCACCTTCACGTGGAACCCGCCGTCCAGGAGGATGTTGCTCGTCTTCACGTCGCGGTGCACCACCGGCGGGTCTACGGCGTGGAGGTAGGCCAGCGCGGCGGCGGCCTCGACGGCGACGCTCAGGCGGAGCGGCCACGTCAGCGCGCGCTCCGCGGCGCGGCGGCCGTGCAGGTGGTCCGCGACCGTGCCGTTGGGCACGAACTCGTACACCAGCAGCAGCGCGCGGCTGCGGCTGGACGTGCACCCGTAGAACGGCACCAGGTTCGGGTGGCGCAGCCGCGACAGGATGGCCGCCTCGTTCACGAACTGCTCCACGCGGCGGAAGCTGTTGCTGTAGAGGCGCTTCACGGCCACCACGCGCCCGTCGCGGAGCTGGCCCTTGTACACCGTGCCGAAGCCGCCGTCGCCGATCTCGCGCTCCTCGCTGAAGCCCTCCGTCGCGTCCTCCAGCTCCTCGTACGTGAAGTGGTGCGTCTGGAGCTCGTGCACGCTGCCCCCGGACTCCATGTCACTGCTCCACTTGGAGGAGCGCGGCGTGCCGCCGGAGGCGGCGTACTTGAGGAGCCTCGAGGACGAGGTCATCTTGTACTGTCTCCTCTTGCGGATGTACAAGAACGACACCACCGCGAGGAGTACGAACAGAACCCCGGCAGCTATGGAGGTTCCTGAAATTCCAGATTTACAAACACAGGGATGCATGGTGAGAACTTGATCAGGAACTTTGTTGCTAATTTATGCAGCTGTAGCATTTTGACGTTATAGGTTTCTTTTTATTTCATTTTTTTGCAGCTATAGTTTCCTTCAAATTAATCCACTTGTTTTCAACTGCTTTATTCATCCTGAATGTGTGTTTTCAGCAATCTTTGCTCTTTGTTTTTCAATATTCATCACAACTAATAATCCAGAATTTCTGACTGGGTAGGGTAAAAAATAAGACATGGAGCAAACCGAAAAATAGAATGCGGAGCTTAACAGATGCTTGACCAATAGCAAGGAAAATTTTTACATTTAAAATATCCATGCCAGATTTCAGTAGTATCTTAATAAAGATATTAGGATGAGATCTCAGAATTTACCTATTACAATCGATCTCCTTGATTTCTTCGGGCCTGCAAAATAAGGAAGAAATATATTATAACATTGTCTCAACTAAGTCTTTGGTCATTACTTAGATGCAACATTGATCAGTTAAATCCCCAATGGGGTTATATGACATTGCAACTTAGGTTATTTTATTTTCAAATGAGGTCTTATCATTTTCCAATCTGGTGCTTTGTTAGTGTTGCTCATTCTTCCTTCAGTTATTCTTTGTTGACGACACTATATAAGACACCACTTTTAGTTTATTTTTGAAATACACAAAATTATCTGCACGGCATAAAAAATCAGTAATAGTTGGATAATATGAACATAAAAAAAACTGCTTTTAGGACATAATAAACTTGAAAACAGGCAGAAAACAGATCAAGGCACGGATGCTCTTTTCGACCCTTTTAAGCTCTATATCACGACATTTTTTTAATAGTAATGTAAAACGTGGAAAGTATGATTTGAACAGTGGTTCTGTGGGATTTCAATTGATCTGGCTTGCTTGGTGGCCATAATTGATTGTTCCGTAGCCCCTAATCTTCAAGTCAACAACTGATGACGCCTTTAGGTGAAGTGTCAGCACAAAGGAATTGACCGACTCAGATATTTTCATTCATGTAGCGTAAGCAATTTCGGGTCGTTAGTACCTAGGATCCATGGTTGAATTTGGCAAGTTTCAACGTGGTTCATAGTTTTGAAAATACTTTACCCTGCCCAATACGTCAGGTCAGACAACGTATCACGTTCACAAGTGTTTTTTGAAAAGCTTTTATCAGTGCCTGTTGAATGCTTGACCAGAAAGTTAAAGCCTACTGTACTTGGTATGACCGGACTAGTTCCAAACATTGTTAGAAAAAAAACACTACACGCCAACTTGATACCAACATTTTTTTTTATTTTGAATAACCCGGTACCAACACTGAGTTCATGATGACCTTGTTCGAAGTTTGACATTAGAAACAGAACATACCTGATGACGAACACGACCCGGCGGACTCACCATCAGGGCAGAAGCAAGTGCTATTATTTCCACAGTACCCCCAGAGTTCTTACAGTCACCACACCACCCCGCACCCGCCTGCCACCGCAGCGTGAAACCGCCTCTCACCGCGTCGCCGAGGCTAGAGTTCCCGGCAGCCAGCGAGTCCGCCATGGCTGCGTGGTAGGGAAGAACCAGCGTCGAGCTGCACGACCCCAGCACATCCGGCGCCACCGTGCCGTTGTCCAACCTATAGTACGATCGGCCGCCGGACAAGCACGAGAAGAGGTCGTACGCGAACGGGAACGGCGGCGGTGATGCCGCGCTGCAGTTGACGTACACCGTCAGGAACCGGTCCCGGTCGGTGTACGCGAACATGGCGCCGTCGATGGTGGTGTTCCGGTAGGGCTGCAAGCATGTCTGCTCGTCATCGGCTAGGCTCTGGTCGATGACGGTGAGGAGGTGGTTGTCGTAGTCGACGCTCGTGACCTGGAACAACCCGGCCGTGTTGTTCGTGGCGATCACCAGCTTGCCGGTGTTCGTGCAGGAGAGGCGGTACCCCGGGGACGAGCAGTAGTCCGGCCGGTCGACGCCGTTCACGGAGAACGGGTAACCGATGTCGAAATGGAGTGAGCCGCACTGGTGCGGCGCTGGAGCGCAGTTCCTGTACCGGAAGTAGGCAGTGGTTTGTTGCGGCTTGGCAGGCGGCAGCGATGAGAGGAGGAGGATGAAGAGGGGTTGCGCTAATAAGCGCAGGTGATGCGGCGGCGTTGCAGCCTCTGAAGGCGGCATTGCCGCATTGCTCGACGAGCCGTTGCAAAGGGGAGCACAGAAGCAGAGAAAGGTCTATGAATGATCAGAAATGCTAGCTAGACGGGTGTAGTGCACGTTACTACTAGAAGGCAATCGTCATAGTCCGTTGTCAATTAAGGACGGACCCAAGGTCAAGAGAGGATGGCCGGGAATACTTGAGTACATGGTTTTTAATGGATCGGGTTGGGTTTTCTCCTTCCCCGACGGCTGAATCTGAAGAAGTTCAGCACACCGAGGACACGGTCAAAGACTTGAGGCGTAAATGTACAATAGCTCGTTCGCGTCGCGTCATCCAAGAACACGTACTACTTTGCGTCTCGGCACACCGCGCGCTAAGTCAGAATTGGCGACGACCACGTTTTTCACTGCCTTTTGCGTCATGAACTAAGAATGGATCCTTTTGCTTTATTTGTAGCTGCCCACAAGCCGCGACTACTGACTCTGGTCTGCTTCGCCGCATGGCTGCGGTCCAAAGTGCCGAAGGATCACGAACGGCTGCAGAGTGGCCGGGAAGCAGATACGGAGCGGCAGAATGAGCCAGAATCCGAGGAAATTGAGCTTCCTAGGTCCAAGGTTACGTTCCGGTAAGGGCGTAAGGCGGTAAGTTAGTGCCACCCGTTCCGTTCACCAGACCCCGTCCCTTTGCTAAAAAAAAAACAGACCCCGTCCCACCAAAGTTGTCAAACGAGTTTCTTGTTTTCTTTTAGAAATGGAAAAATAATTTTCTACTCTTATATCTGAACTTCTACCATTTCAAACTTTTTTAACAGCTGGAAAGTAAATAAACCGTTAAATAAATTCAGGTTTGCAGTAGAAACAAGCTGATGAGAGACTTACCGCAGCCCGGGTTGCGCACGCGGCCGTCGGAGCACAAGCAGCCCAGGAAGCCGCCGGTCTGGTTGTAGCTGCACTGCCCGTGGGATTCCTCGCAATCGTAGCACGGCCCCGCGCTAGGGTCCCACGTCAGCTGGAACCCTTTCTTCAGCACCTCACCGTACCCGTCGTTGTTCAACCGCGGGAAGTATTCATCGTTGAGCAGCCAGGACTTGAGGACCGGTATGGTGATCACCACGTTGCACGCCCGTGTCAAGTCATTTCGCGGCGGCACGTCTCGCTCCGCGGCCACGAAAGACGACATCCCGTCCCGTCCCCGGAAGTCACTGCAGTTGATCGGAGGGAATACCGGCGGCGGCCTGCGGATTTCGGCGGTGAAGGCGCAGTCGAAGAAGAAGACGAGGTTTTCGTTGGCCGTGTCGTTGGAGAGGTTGAGCCACGTCCCGTCCGGGACGGTGACGTTGTGCGTCACCCTCGGGCAGTCGCCGGCGTCGAGCACGTCCGCGTCGGCCACCGTCACGGTGTGCTTGTCGTAGTTGATGTCGAGGACGGTGTAGTTGTGTCCCTTGAGCTGCAGCGTGGCGCGGCCGGCCTTCTCGTCGCAGGTGATGGCCATGCCGGGGTAGCCACAGTAGGACCCGTCGATGGCTATGGCCGGGTACTCGTCGATGGTCATGGTCGCGTTCGCGAGGAAGAACGGGTAGTGGATGTTGATGTTGGCGCCGCAGGGGAAGGATTTCTGGCACATGCTGGCGTTGTAGCGCTTCTCGTCCTCGGCGACGGCCTCATCCGCGGAGAGGGAGGCCGCGGCGGCGGCGAGGAGGAGCAGGTGGGCGACGAGGCTTGGCATGGCGCGAACTACGAATGAAGCGCGCGGGCGCTGCTGCTGTCAAAGGGGTTTCTTCCCTTCAGGGCGGGTGCTGCTTGGATGGACGACGAGCAGAGTCATCTGGTGGTTTGGTTTTGGTGGCGGCAGCGCGTGGGCGGCCGGGATATGCAAACTTAACTCTCGCGGTGGGCCACGGGGCATTGACTTGCTGCCCCGGTCGCGGAGGTTGGTGGCCGCCGTCCGGCGGGGCACGTGGCACCTCGCGGTTGGTGACGAGAGGTCTTGGGGTTGCTGGTGGCACGCCACCCGCCGATTGATGGCCTGTGCGTGTCCGGCTGCGCGGTGGGGACGGCCTCCGGACTCGCGTGCGTTCGCGGTTTTCAGCGGCATGTTCCTCGTTTGGTTTCAGATTCTTTTCCTTCTTTTGTGTGTGTCTTTGGTTGCTGCAGGAAGGATCTTTAATTTTCTGGTCGTAGCAGTGGGAAATCAGAACGGGGTCGCTTTTTCTACCAGCGACGTCGCCGTCGCTACCAGCGCCGTGAATGTGTGCTTACCGGGGATACGACGACTACAGAGACGAACAAACACGTTCAGACGAAGAGAGGGAAACAAAAAATTGGTGAGGAAGCGCCCACGATCAACACAGTCCATGTTTTTTTATTGGGGTGGCGATCAGCACGTTCCCGACAACCAAGGACATGATGCCCAAGTTTCTTTGCAACTTTTGTGCCGTCGGTCAAGATCTGCCATGCGCGCGAGGCAACCTGAGCACTACATTGTTCAACACGGTGTTGAAGGTCTGGTTGTTTCATTCCGGGAAGATGCATCGGGAAGATTAGAGTGTTCAGCATTCGGATGCGGGCTGTATTTCTCCCAAAAATACATGGGCCTGCCATCGTGTGCACCAATGAGTCGGGCTGTTTTCCGGCTGATTAAATTTCACATGGGCTGCTATTTTGGGCCGCGCTTGTTCCGGAATTAATGCTTGCGGGGAACAGTACGCCTAGTCCCGTCCAAACGGGTTACAGAGAAGCTTCTTCGGAACTCAGCATACAAGTTTGGGGCTGAATCTGCTTGATCTTTATGACTCCAACACGAAGGAAGCAAACAAGTTTCTGGTCGTTTCAGTCGGAAAACAGAAATTGTTCGCTTCTAGAACAGAGAGGGGGCAATAGGGTTGAGCAGTATTAGGTGTGTAGGAACCATGTTTAATGTTTCTGCGAAGTTTCCTGCCGAGGTTGCTCTTGCTCCACAGGGTGACCAGGAATGAAGTTCTGTTGTCCAGTTGCAGAGAAGATTCAACAAGGTTTTACTGCTCACGATCCGGCAAATGTGTTACACACGTGATACATGCTATAGAGATGGTATGCCCAATAATTTCCTTATTTCTCCACCATTTTGATTATCAATTTCTCATCATCTCACCCATAGTCAGGTTTTAACATTATTCGACTTATTGTTGTTTCTGTGTAAGTTGCAATAGTGGAATTGCAAATTCTATTTATACACGTCTGAGCTGCCCGCTTCGGTCCTTAATTGTTGGGGACAATTGCAAAACAAGCTCTATTTTAGACTAATCTTGAAAATGGTTAATGGTCCTGTTTCGTTGAGACCGGTTTTGTAAACTTTACCGAAAGAGAATCATTTTTAGAATTAACACTTGACACATGACCTGTTCCACTGGGCAAGTTTTACCCTGTTCATCAAACTCAATAACCGCCGAATCACCACAGTTGTTGCTTAATTACCAATTAATGTGACGTGGCCTTTCCAAAGGTTGAACGTAAGCTTTCTCAACTTTGATACGCTGTGCACATGCCACTCTCTAGAAGCGATTTTTGTCAAGGATGTTACCCCCGAACGAATCGTCAAAGATTTTTCCTCGGAGATTATTCATGAGCGAGCAAGGGCCAACCGTCACGCAATGTTATACTGTTCTTTCGCATGCAGTTTCCTTTCCTGGCCGTATATAACCCCGTCTCGCCCCGCCTGAACACTACTTACTTTTCCAGGAGGGAAATGGACACTTGTTGGCTAACGGATCCTCTAATGACGTCGAACGACGACCGCTCTTCGGCCCAGGAAGGTACGGCCGACGAAACTAGCACCGCCAACGTGTGCAAAGCAACCGATTCCCCTGCCGACGAGAATGAGGAGGATGACGACGTGCACCACGAAGCCGAGGCCGGCGAGATGGCGGCGGCCATGGAGCGGCGCTTGGCCACGCTTCCCGGGAAAGCGAACGAGAGCGAGCCGTTCACCGTGTTCCGCGTGTCGGGCCCCATGCGCGAGCGCAACCGCCACCTCTACGAGCCGCAGATGGTGTCCGTCGGCCCGTTCCACCGCGACGCCTCAGCCCGCCGCCTCGCCTCCATGGAGGCCCACAAGTGGCGCTACCTCCGCGACCTGCTGGCCCGCAACCCGGACGCGTCACTGGCCACCTACGCCCGCGCCGCTTGGGCCATGGAGCCCCGCGCGCGGCGCCGGTACGCGGAGCCCGTCCCGCTCCCGGCACACGAGTTCGCGGAGATGCTCCTCCTCGACGGCTGCTTCCTCGTGGAGTTCTTCCTCAAATTCGAGGAGCGCCCGCCATTTTCCAAGAGGAAGGGCGACGAGCGCGCCGACGACGCGCTGATCGGCGCCGCGTGGGCCTTGCAGAACGTGTACAACGACCTCCTCCTCCTCGAGAACCAGCTGCCCTTCTTCGTCCTCGAGCGCTTCTACGCCATCGCCACCAATAGAAAAGACATCACCGACCTCCTCGTCGACTACCTCACCGTCGACATGGGCACGTCGCGTGACGCCGGTGAAAGGCGGCCGCCCGACGGCGAGGTCCACCATCTACTCCACCTCTACTACCATTGGTTCCTGCCACCCGAGGAATCAAGCAAGGCCGTGGACGAGAACGAGGCGTTCAGCGAGACGCTGGCCAAGCCGGTGCACGAGCGCGTGCCGTGCCTGCTCCCGTCCGCGTCGGAGATGAAGGACGCGGGCGTCAAGATCCGCGCCAAGAAGTCCCCGCGCAGCCTCGTCGACGTCGCCTTCCACTCCCACTCCGGCGTCCTCGAGATCCCCGCCGTGGACTGCTACACCAACCACGTCATCTTCGCGAACATGCTGGCCTACGAGCAGAGCCGGGGAACGTGGGAGATGCATCGCCTGGTGAGCTACGTGCTGCTCATGGCGTCCGTGGCCGCCGTGCCGCACGACGTTGAGGTCATGCAGCGCGCTGGCGTGCTCGCCAAGGCGGACGACGACGCGACGGCGTTCTACGCGCAGCTCCGGGAGCTGTGCCCGCCGCCCGAGTTCGTCAACAACTGCTACAAGGAACTGGCCAAACACGTCAGGGAGTACTGCGGCCGGAGCTGGAACCGCCACCGCGCCGTGCTCGTGCACGACTACTTCAGTAATCCCTGGACCAGCATGTCCGCTGCCGCGGCCGTGCTCCTACTCGTGCTCACCGTCTTGCAGACCGTCTACACCGTGCTGCCATACTACAACACCACCAACAGCTCGGGATAATAATAATTTATTAGCAACGGATCTTAATTACGACGTGGATTGTAAATATTACCATATTATTACAACGAAACATTATTTCATCCTCTTTAGCATCTCCAGAAAGATATCGTTACTTCAGAAACTGCATACTACCGTGTAACCGATATTTCCGTTTTCGAATACAGAGATCTTGTTGACATGTCCGTACTAGTTTGCAACTTTGCATAATCTAAATATATTAAAACGCGTGCGTTTTATCAGAAAAAAACCATCCACGTCAGCAGATAACTTTTCAACCGTTCAATCTCGTCAAAATAAAACACCAGCCATCCGATTGTTCCATCCACGTTCTGCTTCTGCGGCCGTGCTGCTGCTCGTGCTCACCGTCGTGCAGACCGTCTACACCGTGCTGCCATACTACAACCCCAACAACAGCTCGGGATACTAGTTTAGCAAAGGGGTTTTAATCACCATGTGGATTGTACGTAATATTATTTCAACGCAACACTATTTCATCCTCTTATCAATCTCGAGAAAAATTTGTTGCTTCAATAACTGCATACTGACATTCCATTTTTGATTACAGGGATCTCTATTATCATTTACATGTACTTTGCATATAATGTAACTGACATTTGAAATGTTCTGGCTTCGACTGGACATCTCAATTTGACAAAAGGCCACTAGGCAAGGCTAGCTTTTGCCTCAGTCCACGCTTGACTTTAGTCAGAGGCTCAGAGCTTCTTCCAAACTACTAGTTGGACAAATTAGGAGTCTCGGTGTTTTTTCTAGAAAAAGAAATTGGGACGGTGACATGCTTATGCTCTTATCTTATGTACGGTGGTGCTGGAGCTGGAATTCGCGTGCACGATTTGAATGTTCCAAAAATTCAACAGATTTTGAAAAAAAGTCTATTAGATAAATAGCAAGGCTCAAAAATATAATAATGAACAATATGTATGTGTAATGCTATATATACCACCTATTTGTACGACTGCATGTTACTACCGGAGATCCAATGATTTAATTGACTTTATTGTGATACTTTTAAATTCTAAACCATCACATCTTTGATCGTAACATTCAGTCGTACAAATGGATTGTATGTGAAGCATTTTCCAGTATGTATACCTTAAGACTAATATGACCCAAAAGATAAAATAAAAGAAATCTAATGTATAAGGCAATCAGAAATGAGTGACTAAGACCGCAATGAACCAACAAATCTGTTTCGTCATGAGATGCTTCAGTGTTCATTCACTATTTGTTTTAGCTCTGATGCAGAAGCTGCCAAGCATGACAATGTAGCTGTCGCGCGAACGGGATAAAACTAGTCTATGTGATGCTTACTCCCCTTCTGATTCTTTGTTAAGTTTTTCTAAAGGGCATTGCCCGGTCTGGCTCACTCGTCGGTAGCCTAGCTGGTGTCGCTGGCATGTAGGGTAGAACGTAACCGATGGAATGGAAGATGAACATTTCGTGACAAACTCGCCAAAGTTGTGTGGTAGAGATGGCGTGGAGACGACGGGCGGAGTCAGAGACCATGATGTCGCGGTCATAGGGAGTCGAGGAGGATTTCTGTTTGCGATTAGGTGCAAGTTTCATTGACATTAAATAATATGTCACATAGGCAAAATTGATACATAACATGAAATTTATTATGAAAGAGGAAAATTGAGTTTTATGGGGATGAAATTTGGTTTACACGATTATCAAATTTTTGAAATCAAAATGAAACTCTACTGACAGTTTTAGATTCATCTCTACTCATTAAACACTTTTTATTGGTCACTTGAAAGAAACATTTAAGTGGTATACGAACATATGAAATCGTGAAATAAAACATAGCATTGAGAGACCCAGCTTCATTTAGCTATTTTAAAATTATAAAATGACATGACACTTTTGAAAATCCGGCAGTAAAACTTTGCATTGAAAATGCCCTTATTAGATTGGCATTGTGATTAGTAAACGCTACTAGTTAATTCATTCTTTGTTATTAGACTGGCATTGCAGGGGCCGCGGGACAAACTCCAGCCGGCAGCCCTCCTTGTCGCGCTCGTTCCCCCCCCCCCTCTCTCTCTCTCTCTCTCCGCTTCCATGGATTCAGCACGCGCTCCTCTCCTCCTGCTCTTCATCGTCCTGACCGCGGAGGCGGCGGGAGACGGCTGCAGCGTAGGATCCGGCTGTGACCTCGCGCTGGGTTCCTACTGGGTCTCGCAGAATTACATATACTACATCGCAAGCCTCTTTGGCATCAGCGAGTACCACACGCTGGAGCCGTACAACCCCCAGTACAGCGACCTGGCCCTCATCCCCGCCGGTGCGCGGGTCAACGTCTACTTCCGCTGCAGCTGCCACTCGCTCCCGTCCGCGCCGGGCTCCACCTACCTTGCAGTCTCCTTGCTGTACAAGGTCGGCGGCGGCGATACCTACGACACCATCGCCAGATACTACAACAACCTCACCACCCCGGATTGGCTACAGCGAACCAACACGTACCCGGTAAACAACATTCCGGAGAAAAGCACGGTCAACGTCACCATCAACTGCTCATGCAGGGACCCCAATGTGTCCATGGACTACGGGCTGTTCCTGACTTACTCGCTCAGGGACGGTGAGACCCTCGCCACCCTCGCAGCCAACAACAGCTTCTCGTCGCCGGAGCAGATGGACCTGCTCAGGAAGTATAACCCTGGCATGGACAACGTCACGGGAATGGGGATCGTCTATATCCCTGTCAAAGGTGAGGATTGTTAATTTTTTCTTATGGATGATGCTGCTGCTATCGCGACCTGAATACTGAATCATGGATAATTCGGTCAATTTATGGAGGATTATTTTGCAAGTTGTTGTTGCAGTGCCTAATTTTGGGGTAATCTAAATCGCAAAAAGGGGTAATCTAGGGACCTGCAACACGAAACATCTTAATAGAGTCATTGCACCATCTCTATATGGAAATTAGTTTTTGTCCCTCCTCCAAAACTAGTTAGCATTTACTCTTATGTTCACATGCATTTCTCCATACACTCTATCCTTATATGTAACGAATCCTAAGTTCGGTCAAAGATTGTTTTAAACAACTTTCTACGGTGAATCTAGTGATATCATTGAAACTTTATCGATGTTTTTCAATCTTGATAACACCAAAAAAGGAGAGTAATTTTTACAAATGATTTATTTCAATCTTGATAACACCAAAAAGGAGAGTAATTTTTACAAATGATTTATAAGTCAACATTGATCATCAGATGTATAAACATATGCATCCATCAATCAGACCATGTTTGGGCCCCACATACTAATTGTCAAATGACTATAATTTTAGTCCTTAATTAGCTCATACAAAAACGAGGACTAAGTGAACTAATTGTTAGTCTAAAAGGGCTATTCTAGAAGATGAAAACTCCAAATTATCTTCAAGAAAATCACTTATTTCCTGCTTTTCTACGAACTCATCCTTTGTTTGCTCCGCTAAGTTCAGATTGTAGTTCAGACTCGAAACTTCAAACTCAATCATTAAGACAGATTTGCACCTATTACTTTGATTAATGGATATATTTCTAATCATATGATGGATGTGGAAAAATATATTCTATCATAATAATTTCTGTGTTATATACCTATATCACAATAA
This sequence comes from Chloris gayana, assembly GCA_031894775.1. NCBI lineage: Eukaryota > Viridiplantae > Streptophyta > Magnoliopsida > Poales > Poaceae > Chloris > Chloris gayana. The sequence goes on from JAUNZO010002648.1 coordinate 39,184, forward strand.
TATTACCATATGCTAGAGTGTCGTATTTGTCTATCCTTAAGGGTAAATCCATCCATATATCAAAGATTGATAGCAGTAACAGAAAAAGGGTATATAAGGGGTGGAGTTTAAACTTTTTGGGTATGTATTGGAACCTTAATCTGTCAGGGACAAATAATGGACGAGGTTGTAGAATAGTGGGGGAGAAAGTAACTTATCTTATAGATTATATGGACTAACTATATATCAATCTATGATCCAATATAATAGACCCCACCTAATTTCATCCAGGGAGAAAACAAACTTTCAGCTGCAGTTTAGCTAACTATCAGTCCAAACTCCAAACAACTAGTCTAGTTGGCTAATTCTAGTCGATCTAAACTGGGCCTTAAATCTTGATTGTCAGATAGGTTATATGAGTTTATATCTGAGGGTGGGTACTACTGTGGGTGGAGTATTTTTGGTGAAAAGTGATAGGAAGCCTCTCAACATTTCAAAATTTAATGAAGGTAAGATTTACATTAGAAGATAAATAGGTCGAAGATAGGCTTGCAGTACCTTGATTGTGTATGTGATTGGACAAATTCAAACTAAATCCTCAACACATGTCCTATCTATTGGCTTCATTGAGTTGAGTTCATTCAAGTTATTTTGTTGCATAATTTTTCTCCCAGGTAATAACGTTCTATCCATAAGCACTATTGGATTGGTCATGTTAAAATTATTCATTGTGGTTGTTTTGTTCTCCAGATCCCAGTGGAAGTTACCGTCCTTTAAAATCATCAGGGTAGGTGCTGCTACCTTGTAATACTCATTAAAATTTTATTAACACTATGCATTCATGCTGATAACACTCTCATCTTGTGCAGTACAATCAACATCTGTCTTTTACAAGCTTATTATGCTTTCAATGCAAGGTGTTTGCAAGGAAAAGTGAATATTAGTATTCTAAAGAGAGAAAATGTGATTTATTCTTTTATTGGCAATTTCGTCCATTCGGGCCATGTATACCCCTATTTGCACGGTTCGACTGGGGACAGAGGATTATGTTTCTTTTCCAGAGAGCAAGAATTGGATTCTATGGCAAAATCAAATCAGGATGCAATATTTATTAACAGTGGCAGGAGTAAGAGTGTTGTAACAAGTACAAACGTGCTCCACACATCCCACTAAGACTTTGGCCATGCAAGAATTTTCTTTTTATTATTTTAAAATGATGAATTTATTTTACTCTCCTACTTTATCCATTTCACACCTAAAAAAATCTTGGCTCAATCTATTCCCTCAAACTATTAAAATTTGGTGTAGACAACCCATTATTGAAACCTATATTTTTTTTGTGTTTCAAAGCAAAAACAAAGTCTTGATTTTGAAATTTGCATGATGGTAGATGATACCGTTTCCTATGCTACAGAAATAATTGATAAATTTTCAACTACAGATGTATTGTATTTATATTGTTAATACACTATTAGATACTACTAGACCAAGAAACAAATCTGAGAAAAAACGTGTTATAAGTATATTTTTATCATAGGGCACTGTGTTAGGTACAATCCTTAAAAATTTTAGCTACAAACTCATATCTTGCATAAAGACATGAAAAAGTGAAACTGCCTATGGTTATTGATTACACAGACTTGAAATGTTGAGGCAGAATTGAGCCTTGGTTTTGTTTAGGATTCAAATGGACAATTTAAATTGCACTGATTCTTTTAAACAAAGAGATCCAAAACAAGATTTTTTGTAACCATTGTCAGTATCATGTGGTTGATTAAGTTTGTTGTCCATGTATCATCAACCACTTCCATGCCTTTTTCTGGACTCCATTTTTCTAAGGGTAACATGCGGAAGAATCGGATACTGATTATATAAATTAAAAAAGAATTAAAAGCTCCAAAATAGCAATATACTATCTAGTCATTGTTTAATACGAGGAGATGTATATCTAGTCACTATTCTATGGATATCTAAAGCAAACTCTTGTAGGTATTACCTCTTCATTATTGACCCATTTGTTTTAATTATTTTTAACTCAAAATATCTATTATCCTTGTTGCAGGTTACTCAAAGAAGAAAATCACATGTAAGATAAGAAAAATCTCTAATACTCCTTGGCGATTTCCCCCTTTGTATTTATATATACCTCATATATGGCTATGAACTTCAAATGCTACATACATTTACATAATGTGAAGATTTGCTATCTTTATTTACTCCCACAATTTTTAAAATTATTATTGTTGTTGACTTTTTGATTGCATTTGCCACTTGTCCTATTCAATTTATTTTAAAAGTTGTCATGTAATTTTAATTATAATTTTTTACTCTAGAAAATTGAAACATAACTTCAAAATTTACATATTTGAACTAATATTTTGAATAAAACGAACACCTAAACTAATTCAAAAAGTCACCAGCACAACAATTTAAGAAGGGAGTACAATTTTAGTTTATGACTGTCCTGTGAGTTCATTTACATTTCTATGTATGTCGATAACCTTTTTGAGTTTTAATGCCCCGTATTAGATTGATAGGAAAATACCGATCACAAGTTGCCTCATATGTTGTGTCATGTCTATTACAGATATCCTTTTAAAATGTTTTTTTGCAGACATTGTTTCGTTTGTGGCAGGCACAATTTTGCTTTCTGCGCTACTCCTTATGGATGCTCTGTACCGTAAGAAGTTTCAAGCTGGGCATAGACGCACACCAAGGATAGAATCATTCTTGCAGGAGCATGGAGCTCAGCACCCAAGGAGATATACGTACTCAGAAGTGAAACGAATGACCAAATCCTTTGCCCACAAGCTAGGCCAAGGAGGCTTTGGTACTGTTTACATGGGCAACCTGCCAAATGGCCGTCAAGTAGCAGTGAAACTTCTTAAGAACTCCAATGATGATGGGCTAGAATTCATGAACGAGGTAGCAAGCATTATGAGAACCTCTCATGTTAATGTTGTGGCTTTGCTGGGGTATTGTCTCCAGGGATCAAAAAGAGCTCTCATCTATGAGTACATGCCTAACGGTTCGCTAGAGAGGTTTGCCTTCGGACATAACCCTGAAGGAGAAAACTCGCTGAGTTGGGAGAAACTGTTTGATATTACAGTTGGCATTGCTCGTGGACTAGAATACCTTCATCGAGGATGCAGCACTCGTATTGTACATTTTGATATTAAACCCCACAATATCCTACTGGACAAAGATTTTTGTCCAAAGATCTCTGATTTCGGACTGGCAAAATTATGCATTTCAAAAGAAAGTATTATCTCCATTGATGGTGCAAGGGGAACCATCGGTTACATTGCCCCAGAGGTCTTCTCACAGCAATTTGGACAAATAAGCAGCAAGTCCGATGTGTACAGCTATGGGATGATGGTCCTTGAGTTGGTTGGAGCAAGGAAGAATATCAATAAGAATTCAGAGGCCAGCAGCAAATATTTTCCTCAATGGATTTATGAGCATTTGGAGGAATACTGCGTCAACGCTGGTGAAATCGGTGCTGATACTGAGCTTGTCAGAAAGCTGATAGTAGTCGGATTGTGGTGCATACAGTTGCAACCTGACAACCGGCCTACAATGACCAGAGTAGTCGAAATGTTGGAAAGCAGAGCAAATGATCTGCAGATTCCACCACAAAGTCTCTTGTGCTGAAACCTTCAGTAGCAGTTCGTCAGTATTTCGGTGCCATGTAACTGGAACGCTAGTAAGATTTGAAAATGTGCTGTGCTCACTAGAACCGGCTAGATATTTACAAGAGTGTAACATTTAGTTGAGGAGTTTTTCCGGTCCACAATACTTGCCAATAGTTTTCCAAAACTACTCAACGGTAGAGATTTGAGACCGGAAATACATAACTACTAGCAAGTATTTTACCATTTTGAGAGTATTATCGTCAAAGCGATAGATTTATCATGATTAATTTTTATTTTTGTGATAACATAAATGAAAATCAATAATGTAATTAATCTTTGATGTTAATAATGTGTTCAATATTATTCTTATAATAAAGTTATGGTTCATATATCTAAATTATATTTTATAAAAATATAAATCTATTAATTATTAGTAAAATTACAAAAATAAGTAATTTTTCAAAACTACTTGCAAGTACTGTGGATCGAAAAACGTCTCTATTATTTTCCGTAGTATACTGAATATACCAACAATTGAAACATGACGTCTCAAGTCTGCAGAGCAGAACTCACACTGTACCTAGTACCGAAGTACTCTGTCTCGCTTTATTAGTATCTACTCCCTCCATCCCTACATGTAGAACGTTTTGGGATTGGAATGGGAAAATAAGAGGAGTTAGAAATGACTACATTATCTTTGGGCATTTGCTCTTAAGGAAGATTACCAACAAAGCAACTGGAAGTGGCCAGAAAATTATAATAGTATAACAACATTTATTTTCATATATATGTAATGTTGAGTGTGTACAATTCTGCAGAGCGGAACTCAGTGTACTGAAGTATATTCCGTCTCACACTTTATTCTTGAGCAGCAACTCTAAAACTAGCGCACGCTTTTATTAGTACTAAACCACACGACACACGGCACAACTGACAACTGCTAGCCGGCGATCGATCACCCTAGCTAGCCGTGGCATCTGTTGTGTACATATAGCTTGCGCGAGAACGAAGTGAGGCGCTCAGCACCTGGGCAGGGCCACCCTGCAGGCGGCGAAGACCTTCTTGCCGTTGGGGGAGTTGACGTAGCGCTTCATGTTGGGGTCCCTCTTGTACTGGCAGAAGCAGGTCGCCGGGTGGGACTTGAGCTTGGAGCAGCACGCCGGCGACGGCGGCGAGTTCCCGACGATGGCGGGCGCGCACGGGGTCAGCTGCGTCGGGGTGCACGTCGCCGCGTCGGCGCCCGGCGCGAGGCTGAGCACGGCGCTCGCCACGGTGAGCGCCACCAGGAAGAGCGCGAGGGGCGCCTGCTTGGTGGTGTTCCCTGCCATGTTAGGAGAATGGAGTGGAATGGCAGTGGCTACTACACTGATCACGGAGCGAGTAGTGAACACTGGGCAATGGCGGTGGTGTGTGTTGCGGAGAATGGAGAGCGATCCATGGCGTATTTATAGGTCGCGAGAAGCCGTAGTAGGTGAAGCGCACACACAGTGTAAGCACCCAGGTGTTGATCACCATCGATGACGAGCTTGCGGCGAAGGAAAAAAAGAAAGCTCTTGTTAAGTTTGGTACTTGAGCAAAACAGGATTACACACAACACAAATCGCGGAAGCATCAAGCATGACCTAGACGGACGGCTGGCAGAGTTGCATCCCCACAGCTCCACTACCGCCAGAGCCCAGAGTTCACGGCCCATCCCCACAAAGTGTAGGACTCTCACGTGTCAGGCTCCTGGAGCGTCAAGCGTACGGTATAGGGTGTGATGTGTTAATCTTTTCCGATTTCCCTGTATGAACGGCGCGATGCTTTAGTCTTGTGGAGAGTTTAGTGGGGTGGGTCGGTGTAGGGCGGGGAGAAGGCAGCATGAGTGTGCATGCTGAAGCTGAAGGCGATGGCCTAAAGTTGGTCAAGGAAAGTCGCAGCGGCGTGGCACTGCTGAGTTACACGTATTGTAGAGTTCAGGCACGCGCAGGGACCTCTCTGTGCCAGCTTTGGTTTTCTTTGGACGGCAAGCAAGCAACAGAGAGCATTCTAGCTTCGAGAAGCTCTGGCCTCGATCACTTCCTCAGACAAAGTAGCATACCCAACGTGATCATGCATGGGTCAGCATTTCGACATCAAACCCCCGTAGCTATGCTAGCTAGTATTTGTACCAAATTCTCAATAATTCAGCTCAAACTTATGCTTACTGAAGTATTTACCTCAGCTCAGTTTGCATCTAATCTGAATATGTGCCTAAAAATCTTCTCCCTATAGTGACCGAGATTATTAATAAATTAAGAATTTTCTAGGCGCGCAGCGCGCAGTAGCAGTGGAGAGTTGAACTTCCCATATGCATCGGAATTATTGCATAACCAATTTATCAATTGTTTTAATATATCGGAAAATCACGACTCTTTTGTGGTCATAACGACATTATAAATTATCCAATTACCTTTCGGAGTTGCACTTAACAAACGTAAAAGAAGAAAAAAGAGAGAGGGAAAAACTCATTGTTCTGAAGTGCGCTCACAATCACACTTGACCGGTTTGATTAGTCAGAAAAGGGTGGGCTCATTGGTTTATTTTGCCTCTGCAATCATTATAGCCACTCAAAGAATTAAACCTTTTTCCGAGTGCCAAAGCATTAAAATTCATATGTTTCAGAGTATCTTTTTCGATTAAAAGTGTGTCAGTAGTATCTTTTATCAGTTTGCGAAAATCAATCTGATAATGGACTAGCTGATTGTTAGTTGGATAGATTTCACACATAAAATTTGTGACTAGCGCCCCCACCGCATCATGGGGTACGGGTGCCGTGCTAATTGAAATTTCATTGAAATTTCTATTTTCTCCTTTCCCATTTTTTATTTGCTTTACTCAGTAGCAGATTCACTCCTTTTGTTTCGTTCTTAGCGCACACATCGAGTTTTGGATCGACAATTTTGTGGCATTGCATATTGGACTTGAGTCAATTCTGTCAAAATTATTTTGGCTTTTTTAGCATGCATCCATGTTTCGAAAAGTGGCCGCACACAAAAAGTTAGCAATAGTGGATTCTATGCCTTACTGGTTGCATGGAGGAATTTCATGAGTTACACAATTGCCAGATTGATAAATATAACTTTGTAACTTTCTGAGGAGGCAATTGGCAAAGTAGAGTTGATTTTGACTTGTGAATTCTGAGTTCACTTATCGATTTAAGTTTTGATCATATCACAATACCTAGAAAGAAACGTTATTTTACCCGAAACGTTTGAATGTACCTTGAGGCAAATCTCAGCTCACAGATAATTAATTTTTAATTTTCATAGTACGCTACTCGGAAAATGGGGATACGGTAGCAAAGTGTTTGTGGACAAATAATGAACTCCCTCCAACTTATGTACATGGCGCGCGTTAGGATCATCATGTGTATATATTACACAAATTATATGTGGTCATGTGGAGGGAGTAGTAAAAAGCAACAAAATATTTCATTTATGAGCGAGCGAGTATTGTGAAAACTCACTTGTAACTAATTTGCCCGCTCATTTTCAGACTTGTTAATGTTTTTAAGCACCATTGCCAGTTCCTCGGAAGTGAAAAGCCGAAAGCAAACAGATGTATTTTGGGTACGTCGTCATCACTGATTTATTTATTCATACATATATAGGCGTATCAGCCCGAAGAGAACTCGGTAGACACAACACTACGAAGCAACATCGCCATACATGCCTAGCACGCCAAAGCACGCAGGGAAACAAGGAACACGACGACAACACTGTATCAGGGGCGCATCTCTGTCAGGGTGGCCGAGGCCAATGACACTGCTAGTGGCCCTGCCCGCGCGTTCAGCACGAGGGCACGGGCACCTTGCACGCGGCCAGGACCTTCTTGCCGTTGGGCGAGTCGACGTAGCGCTGCAGGTTGGGGTCGCGGGCGTAGGTGCACATGCACGGCTCCTGCTCCCTCATCCTGCTGCAGCACGCCGCCGTGGGCGCCGCGTTCCCGATGATGGCGCCGGCGCACGGGGTCAGCTGCGTGGCGTCGCACTTCGTCGCCGCCTCGGCGCCCGGCGCCGTACTGGCGCACAGCAGCAGGGCCAAGGCGAGGACCGCGAGCAGCAGCTGCGACGGCTTCATGGCTGCCTCTTCCAACTAGAGCTAGTGTGCTGCGAGGATTGATTGACAAGGCTTATACTTGGATGTGGTGCAGCCGCTTGGAGAGAGACCTGTCCCATTTATAGGCAAGAAGAGAGTGACCACATTGCGCCACGTCGAACGGAAAGCTGCGATTGCCATCACTATGCTAGTGCAGTACAAGTGTGCAACGCAGATGGTACAGTGTTCATAGTGTTTGCGCCACTACAATGATATGCATAATTGCATCTGCACTACTACTCAAATAAATGGAAACAGAAAAGAGAGGGACGAACTAACAATGCAACTCGCGTATAAGAAAACTGCGCGTCACACACTAGGCCAAAAGCAGGTTTGGTGGATTGGCCGTGATAAGGTTTGTTAAATTGCAATGCTCATTGCTCTGGTTTCATCAGATTATTTAGTTGACATAATGACATGGTTAAAGTATGTAGGAAAGATGTTTTACTTTGGTAGTTAATTTGGTTGCTTTGCAAAGCAAACAGGAACATAAAACAACAGGTACGGAGATGTAAAAGGTAATAAAGTGACCCCGCAACTGTCAGTGCACCACTTCTGTAAAAACATTACAGAAGTAAAATAGCGCTCCATGCCTGTCTGACTCCTTTTACTTCTGTAATGTCCCCCCGCCCCCTTTTCAGGGCACTTCTGAACCTATTGGAAAGTTTCAAAAGCATTTTTATTCTTTACCCATAAAACTGCAATTTAACTCCTGCAAATACAGTACTACGAACAACACTGTGCTAGGCCTCAGCTGATTGCTAGTACTACAACATAAACGAGCATAACAGTGTTCATATCCAAACTAAGAAACATTTCAAGAAAGATAGCAATACGTAATGTATTGAGGTATTTTTTCTCACCAACAAATCGAATGCAGAGGGCAGCACGTTAACTGGATTAGCAGCACACTAATGCGAGGTCCGTTGAGCCGACTTTTCTCTTTTCTGTAGTGGCAATGGCACTTCTCCGTCTGCCCCACGCATCACTTGACAGACCTTCATCAATCGTCATCTAGAAGCATCTAATACTAATGTCAGAACCCAGGTAGAGTTTATACAGTCTGAAATCTGAATCGTATAAAGTTCATTCAACTGGATGACGGACTCACCTTGCAAAATTTTACCAAGGCTAATCCCTGAAAAATGAACTCTTCTGTAGTAAAGCATATGTTTTTTGACAGATACACTCACAAGCAACAAGTCCCAAACGCTAGAGATTGGTAGCCATTTTTTAAAAAATGAAAGAATAGCTTGATGTGCCTTCACGGCTGTGAGAAGGAATCCCCTGACTTGTCTGAAAACCTCAGGTCGACGCTAATGTTGCCTCATATTCGTTCATTCCCTGAAACCCCTGCACAAAGCTATTCTTTCCTTCTGAAACTAGGCTCTCTGTCCTGTTGCCTGCTTGCTTATAAGGAGAATTCCTCAGTTTGTAACCAGGTCACGTAACCCAACCTATAGAGAATTCATCAGAAGTCTGAAGCCATGGTTCCTCATTCTCTGAGTGATTCTTCTTCTGACGATGATCGGCCGACGATAAAACCGTTTCGTAGGCAACAGTCAGTTCATAAGCTACTCGGTGAACGGAAAGGTACCTAAAATACCGTGTAATGTTGTGCTCTTGATGTTTTGCCTATGTCCAAATCAGCTTCAGACTATTATTTCTTGATTTCCCCTCCTGGATTTGTGCAGTTGCGGATATCCTGCTATGGAGGAACAGAAATTTGTCGGCAGGAATCCTCGCAGGAACCACAGTGGTCTGGTTCCTTTTCGATATTGCTGAGTACAACATAGTAACGCTCCTTTGCCACATTGCACTCCTTGTGATGCTTCTGCTCTTCATTTGGTCGAATACCGCACCTCTCTTCGACAGGTTACAATACCTAATTACCACGCTGTTTAATCAGAATCTAAAGATATGTTGTGCAATTTTTTTCGTTATTAACCTCACTGGACATGTGCTATAATAAATAATATCTCATCTAGTTCCTTGTTTTTTCAGGCCTCCTCCACAGATCCCAGAGGCCATCGTTTCTGAGCATGCCTTCAGAGAAATTGTACTGACTATCCATTACAAATTGGCTCACTTTGTGTCGATCCTATATGACATTGCATGCGGGAAGGACCTCAAGAAATTCCTCTTGGTAATGACAATCGTTTTGTTTAGTCTGTACTTAGTGACGCAAACTCTGTGACTGTTGCTTTATTTCCTGATACGAATCAAGGCTAAGATTATAAATCTGTGTAGATTTTAGAATTCTTAACAGAACAATACCAACTGATTCTCTATGATCTTCAGTGACAAACAATTGATTAAATCAAACACTCAATTAATCATATGATTTTATTAAATGATCTCTATATCGTATTTTGTGGCTGATGTTCATCTCAATGAACTAAATGTCGTCTTTTTTATCAATATAAGGTGGTTGGATCTCTATGGATACTGGCAGTACTTGGAGATGCTTGCAGCTTCACCACACTATTATATGTTGGTACGTGTCATAAAACCTTATATTGAAAAACAGATGCAGTACTTAACTTTTGACTCCATATGTTCTGGCATTATGACAATTAATTTAAGCAGTGTTCTTCTTGATTAGGATTTTTATGTGCTCTCACTGTACCGGCGTTGTATGAAAGATACGAGGCGGAAGTAGACCATCTGCTCGCCAGGGGTGGTGAAGACCTCAAGAAGTTCTACAAGAAGGTTGATTCCAATGTTCTGAACAAGATACCACGAGGCCCTGTCAAGACAAAAGTTCACTGAAAATAACATTCCATCTAAAGGAGCGTTGCAAGCTATTTTAGGTGATTTGACTTGTGATGATACATAGCTTGCCTGTTCGATTCGTACTGCACACATTCATCATACTTATGCAAAGATCACAAATGTATCCAAAATATATGAAACCAGTCGCATATTAGGGCCTAGTTAGAGTACTTATTTGGTAGTTAATTTGGTTGCTATGCAAAGCAAACAGGAACATAAAACAACAGGTACGGAGATGTAAAAGGTAATAAAGTGACCCCGCAACTGTTAGTGCAGCACTTCTGTAAAAAACATTACAGAAGTAATACTGATCCTCAAAAAAAAAGTAATACTTCTGTTCTGTTTTTTTCCCCTTTCAGGGCACTTCTGAACCTATTGGAAATTTTCAAAAGCATTTTTCTTTACCCATAAAACTGCAATTTAACTCCTGCAAACACAGTACTACGAACAATACTGTGCTAGGCCTTAGCTGATCGCTAGTGCTACAACACAAACGAGCATAACAGTGTTCATAGCTCCAAACTAAGAAACATTTCAAGATAGCAATAGCCCGTGTATTCAGTGTTTTTTCTTTCGCACCAACAAACGAATGCAGAGGACATCATATTAACTGGACTAGAAACTGAGCGCGCCATTGGCGCCACTCTCTCTGTTTCTGAGATTACAGATAATTTTCACAAAAAGGAGAGAAAATAGTGGATCATAAAGTAAATGTATTATTAAGTAGGTTAAAATTGGTATTGATTAATGTTGTTTATAAAAAATTATCCGTCATTTGAATATAAGGTAGGTTTTTAAGAATTCACATATATGAAAATATGACTGGCACTCCATGAAGTGTGATTTAGTAGACGTTGTGTCATTTGGGTATTACTAAACAAATAATCAATGAACCAGCCATAGCAAGACCTTTATGTAATATCTTCCATCTCATGATGCAACAGCTGTGCACAAGAGCCCCTAAGCACCTTTCGTTTAGTAAGTCTTATAATTAGGGAAAGAATGTCTATCTAAATAGTTTAATAGTTGAACACCATCAACCTAAATTTGTGATATATATAAGTGAACAGCAAAAGGACTGAGATGTCTTAAAAAAAACTCGACCTGTTTGGGTAAGACGACCCAGGCATTGATTTTAAGAAGAAAACTTTCTCACACAGGTAAAGAAAAAGAACTCCTTCACTCTTTCAGACAAACACAATGCTAGAAAGGCTCCTTAGTTCAATCACGGTATGCAGAATGTCATTTTAGTACCATCTACGTAGCCACGTTGATGTTAACTGATATGAATAGCACCTGCATTCAATGTGGGGGTACTACGCCACAATATATACATGTACAGGTGTGGGTAAATATGCACAAAACCCCTTATACAAAAGAGAAACTACAATAATACATATACATCTAACACCCCCTCAAACTCGGGGTGGATCAAGAACACCGAGTTTGGAAAGATAAAACATGTGTCTAGTAGTAGTCTGTGCCTTGGTAAACAAATCAGCCAATTGAATCTCCGAAGGCACATACCGAGGAGCAACAATGCCATCCCGAACCTGTGCTCGTGTATAAAAAGCATCAACCCCAACATGCTTACCGAGTTCATGCTTCACCGGGTCGCGAGCCATGCTGATAGCACCTGTACTGTCGGAGAAAAGAGGAGTCGACCGAGAAACGAAACACCAAAATCCTCAAGCAACCACCGTAACCATGTAACCTCTCGCTGTCACAAGAGCCATAGCACGCAACTCAGCCTCTCGCACTCGAACGAGAAACTGCTGTCTCGCTTCTTAGTTTTCCAAGAAATAAGAGAACCACCAAGAAACACACAAAAAGCAGAAAGAGAACGACGACCGGAGGGATCACTAGCCCAGGTAGCATCACAATATGCCCGAAGCTGTAAGAGAGCCGGAGCGTGGAAAGAACAAACAACGAGATATAGTCCTACGAAGATAACGTAGAACACGGAGCAGGTGAGTGTAATGAAACCGGGTGGGAGCTGAAACAAACCGACTCGGAATATGCACGGAATGCGAAATATCGGGACGAGTCACACCAAGATAAACAAGACTCCCCACAATATGACGATAGCGAGTAGGATCGGAGAGAGGCTCACCATCGGTAGCACGAAGACGAACATTGAGCTCCATAGGAGTCTCAACTGTATGAGTATCGGTGAGAGAAGCACGATCAAGAAGGTCATGGATGTACTTTTCTTGAGACAAATAAAATCCCTCGGGTGTAGAGGAAATCTCAATCCCAAGAAACTAACGGAGAGGACCAAGATCGGACATGAGAAACTGCTCACTAAGACGCGCCTTTACAAACTCTATATACTCGGAATCATCTCCCGTAATGATCATATCATCAACATAAAGAAGAAGAAGAGTCCGACCTCGATCGAAGTGTGAACAAAAAGCGCTGGATCATGATTGCTGGCAGAAAAACCAAGAGCGGTGACCACGAAGCAAAACGCTGAAACCAAGCACGAGGAGCCTGTTTAAGGCCATAAAGTGAGCGACGAAGACGACAAACCATGCCCTCGGGAACAGAATACCCGGGTGGTGGACGCATATACACCTCCTCACGCAACTCACCATTAAGAAAAGCATTCTTGACATGAAGCTGAGAGATGGACCACGAACGAACGGAGGCAACGGCTAGAAGAGTGCGAACAGTAGTCATATGAGCGACGGGTGCAAAAGTCTCATCATAGTCACGACCATACTCCTGCTGAAAACCACGAGCAACAAGACGAGCTTTATAGCGTTCGAGAGAACCATCGGAGCGGGTCTTGACCTTATAAACCCATTTACAGGTAATAGGTCGGACATGTGCGGGAAGAGGAATAAGATCCTACGTGCCGGTACGCTCAAGAGCAGCAATCTCCTCAGCTATAGCGTGCTGCCATTCCTGGTGAGGAACAACATCACGATAAGAGGCGGGTTCGGAAAGAACCGTAGTAGAAAAGGCCGAAGGAAAATAAAAATCAGGAGGACGACGAATACGACCACCACGTCGAAGAAGCTGCTGCTCGGGCGAAGAATCCTCGAGAGGAAGATGCATCGGGAAAAGATGGGTCAACGGAAGAAGGCCCATCAAAGGGTAAGGACACATCAGGAGAAGAGGGCTCGGCAGAAGACCGAGAAACACAGCGGGTATAAACCTGTGTCACCGGTGGCTTCACGGAATAATCCGGGGCCATAGAAGGACCTGAAGAAGACTCGGTAGAAGAAGACACCGGTGAAGAAGGCACCACATGAGAAGGCACCGGTGCCGGAGAAGAAGGCACCACACGAGTACTAACAATCGAGGCATCGAGGCAAAGTCAAGAAGGAAAGTGGGTCAACTAAAGACGCACAAGAAGTATCTAAAGAGGGACGAGGATAGTAAGGACGTGACTCATCAAAAACAACATCACGAGAAACACGCATGCGACGACCAACCGGATCCCAACAACGATAACCCTTATGCTCAACACTGTAGCCTAGAAAGACACACTCGACGGATCGAGCGAGTCAACTTAGTGCGCTCGCGAGGAGGAAGAAGCACATAACACACACAACCAAAAAGACGAAGGTTGGTATAATCCGGCAATTTGCAACACGGACACTCGTAAGGAATCCCGCCATGAAGAGCTGATGAAGGCTGAATATTAACCAAATAGTTGGCGGTAGAAACAGCCTCGGCCCAAAAATGAGGAGGGACACAAGAAACAAGCATAAGAGCACGAGCGGTCTCAAGGAGATGACGATGCTTGCGCTCGGCGACACCATTTTGAGCATGAGCACCGGGACATGAAAGCCGAGCAAGAGTGCCATGTTCGGAGAGAACCTGACGAAGGGCGCTAGAAAGATACTCTCCGACAGAGTCGGCACGAAAAACACGAATGGACGTGTCAAAATGAGTGCGAATCATAGCGATAAAAGTCTTATAAATAGATAAAACCTCACTACGATGTTTCATAAAATAAATCCATGTGTGACGAGAAAAATCATCTATAAATAGTATATAATATCTATGTCCCCCGGTGGAAACAAAAGGAGCTGGACCCCATACATCCGAATGAACAAGATCAAAAGGACGCTCGGACAACGACTCACTAGAATGATAGGGAAGCTGTATCTGTTTGCCTAATCTACAACCACGACAACGATGTAAAGACTCATGACCCGAAACAGAACCTAAAAGACCACGACGAATCATACTGGACAAACGAGAGCCACAAATATGACCCAAACGATGATGCCACCGAGCAAAAGACGAAGTCGCCGATGCAACGAGACCCAGAGCCAACAAGGCCGGCGGACGCAGCGGAAGGAAGATGAAGCCGATCAAGCTCTCAAAGACGCTCGTGAATCACGGCGCCGAGGGCCGGTGCCAACCGGGTGACCCGTGGAACGATTCCGAACATAGCAAAAGTCGGAATCAAGAATCACACGACAGTCATTATCCGTAAGTTGACCAGCGGACATAAGTTGCATGGTCGGATCGGGTACACAAGAAACATCGAGGAACAGAAAAAGAGTCATATAAAAGAGTGCCCTTCCCAACAACGGGAAGAGGAGATCCATCGGCAGTATGAACAAAACAAGATCGAGAAGGAGAAACCATAGAAGAGAGAGAAGCACAATGTGGTGTCATGTGAAAAGAAGCACCGAGTCAAGAATCCATGGACAAGTACCCGAAGAAGAAGAGTGGGATCCTGAACCGGAAGACCGAGAAGCAGCAGCAGAACTCGTAGGTGAAGAGGACCGAATCACGGTACCAGCAGCTCTCGTCGACGACGAGGTGGCAAGGCGACCGAGCAACCTCGAGTAGATCCTGAGTGTCGAATCCAGCAGAACTCTCCCGAACACCTCCGGCACCGGAGCTAGCAACACCCTGCGAAGACCGACGAGCACGAGCCTTCTCCCTCTTCTTCCAAAAACAATAAGACTCCACGTGACCCTCCTTGCCACAATGATCACATCGAAGAATACTGCCACCACCTCGACTCCCGGACGAAGGCGCCGTAGGAGCGAGCAGCTGAAGACGGTGAAGAACGAGCAGCTAGCACCGATGAGGACCGTAGCAAACCGGCAAAGGCGGATCGTCCGGAAGTGGTGCCATTGAAAAGCACCGGGCAGCGGAGAACAGCAACCCCACCGGATGAAGACGACGACGGAGCCATGGCGACGGCAAGAGCGCAAGAGATGCAGCGGCGGGTGACGGCAAGAGCGCAAGGAAAAAGCGGCGCAAGCTGCAGTTTTTTTTTCGAGTACCCTACCAAACCGGGTAATCACATGGCAAAATGACAGAACGAGTCAAAGCCCGATGAACCGGAGAGCGTAGTCTTCTTTTTTTTAGGTCCTAGCCGAATAAAGAACGAGCCAAGCCAACAGGACCGAGCCTAGCGAAGCCGGTGCAGGACCGAGCCGAGCCGCCGGAAGACCGAGCCAAGCCGCCAGAAAACTGAGCCGAGCCGCCGGAGGACCGAGTCGAGCCGCGACCGAGCCGAGCCGACAGACCGAGCCGAGCCGTAACCGAGCCGAGCCGACAGACCGAGCCGAGCCGTAGCGAGCCGAGCCGAGCCGCCGGCTCAGAAAGCAATCGAGCCGGAGGACTGCTAGCAGATCGGACTCCAATCAGATCGGGAGTTCTACTCCCGACCCCGACGGCGCCGTCCCGTGCGGTTGAAGATGGAGCAGTCCTAGGCGCCGACGACGGAGGAGAGAGATTGGCTCGTAGACGACGGCCGAGAAGTGCTTCCCCTTCCGGACGGCGGCGGAAGAAGGGCTGCTCCCTGCTAGGCGGCGGTGAGCTGCATCCAGGCGGCAGCAATCTGCAGCAAGGCGGCGGCGATTGACGGCCAGGCGGCGGCACGTGCGTGGAGACGAACCCGACGAAGACGAATCAGGCAGAAAACTTGAACGATCCAGAACCGGAGAAGCTACCGTGCTCAAGATGAAAAGCAACGGTGGCAATCGGCAAGAATCGAAGGAAAAATATAAGCGTGCAAGTGCAACACGTAGAGAGAGAAAAATTTCGTGGAAAACCTAATTTTGGCTCTATACCATGATATGAATAGCACTTGTATTCAATGTGGGGGCACTAGGCCATAATATATACATGTACAGGTGTGGGTAAATATGCACAAAATCCCTTATACAAAAGGGAAACTATAATAATACATATACATCTAACATTAACCACAGGAATTTCCAACGGGTAACTATGGCAAAACTGGTCCTCTTTTTTAGTGGCACTACAGTCGTTGCTTTCATGCACAGTCACTCAACATTCAAAGACTGAGAGATGAGAGACAGTGCAACAATGAAGCATATAGCAAGATAAGATCAATTTTGTTGACATGATTAACATGATTCCTTTAGAGAGCATAAAGAAATATTATGCACATGATACAAAGAGCTTGTACTTCTGCACATCATCAGAAACAAGGCTTCGTACAAAAAGACATAACATAATATTGTTAATATTGCAGTAATATGGTGAATGATTGCTTTGCTCTATAGAAACAATTGCCATGCTATTTTTTTTGTTTAAAATATTAAGCTAGGCTCTAGAGTATATAGGACAAGTTTTAATTGCAGAAATAAATGTGCAATACGCTAAATCTAATATTGGCCAGAACGTAGCTCAACAGAAACAACATTTCAAAAGACAATTGAGTTGAGATGAAACTATCATGGAAATGCCTTCTATATCTTTGCAGCATGCAGCTTGCACATTCAACTTACAGCACTAAGTAAAGCCTAAAGTACAACTAAATAAAAAATTGATGGTTAAAACATCAATCATGAAAAATAATTATGCAGCAAGCACCTGCTAAATGTCGCCAATGTCTAAGCTCTAAAATCCATTAGAGGTTGACCCATTAGGAAGTAACCATTTTTTCCTTGATAATAATTACCATTGGAATGCCCTCTCAGCTACATTGCCAACAACCTTAGAAACCAAAACATGAATACTTGGATGGAACTTAATATTATTATTTGTCCTTGCAGATCATCTCAATTTGATAAGTGTACTCAATAGATGGACTTCACCATTTAACAAAAGACCAGCTGCACCGCACACCTATGCTCCAAACGAGACTCATCAGGTCTCTATTTTCTTAACAAAAAGAAATAGAGGTGAGTCCCATTACAATATCCAACAAATGTATCTTAGTGAAAAGTATTTTCCAAATCTTTTTCACAAGAGTTGTAAACATTGTCTATAACAAAAAAAAAATTACAACAGTTGGTTTACATGGCAGCAATTTTTGGGTTATTTCCCTTTGAAAAGAAGCATCAACAATGTAGTCCTGAATATTGTAATCATGTTGATAGCATGACACTGGAAAATTCAATAGCTTCAATAAAATTTTTGCAAAGCAGATATACTATCAGATATTCTGCAGTAGAATAAAGCTGTAAAAATAAATGTGTGATAAGAAAGATGTACTCAACCCAAATATTCAAATATAGATTCAATTCAAGATAAGTTTCTTGTTTTGACGGGATCTCAAGCTAAAATTTTGGCAACTAAATTTGATTGATTGGAATAATCTTCAACACAATTGTACTATGTTTTTCATTTAAAGTTCAATTCCATTTGTTTTGTCCGGCATGGAGCAAATACTCATCCAATTTGTTTTGTTCCACACACAGCTGATTTAGTACAATGCTTCAACATTCCTTAATGATCTTTATAACAAATACTTTTCATAGCACTCCGCGCCCTCTTCTTAATAGGACACCTAGCCCACTCAAATTTAAAATTGTCTTGAAGACATTCACTTTGTAACTTCAAAAGTAGAAGTGTTAGCGGAATAAATCACGCAGAACTGAATGTGTATTGATGTATAGCAGGGATACACATATATAGGCGTGATAGGGCAAACCCTAGGGGTGCAGCCGCAGGAGGCACGATCCCTAGGGTTGCCGGCAGTACGGGCCACGTAGGGCCATACGTACAGGCCTGGCACAGCCCAATAGGCTATATTACAATAAGTTCTAACACCCCCGCAGTGAGAACATCGGGAACGACGTTCAAAGCTGGACCGAAAATCGGTGAAAATTGGAGAGGGTAGTCCTTTGGTGAAGACATCGGCGAACCGGGACGTAGTGGGCACATGTAGTACTCGAACTTCACCAATGGCGACACGCTCCCGAACAAAGTGAAGATCAATTTCCACATGCTTAGTGCGCCGATGCTGAACCGGATTAGTGGAGAGATACACGGCGCCGACGTTGTCGCGAGTAGACAAGAGTAGTCTTGGACAATGGTCCGTGAAGCTCCAAGAGCGATTGCCGGAGCCAATAAGCCTCGGCCACTCCATTGGCCACCGCGCGGTACTCGGCCTCCGCACTGGAACGCGAAACGGTGTGTTGTCGCTTCGAGGACCAGGAGGCAAGGCTGGAGCCGAGGAACGCTGCATAACCTGAGGTAGAGCGGCGGGTGTCGGGAACATCCGGCCCGGTCGGCATCCGTGTAGATGATAAGCCGGCATGGAGAGATGCGTGGTATGACAAGGCCATGATCCAAGGAGCCCTGGAGGTACCGGAGAATTCTCTTGGCAGCGACGAGATGAGCTTCTCGAGGGTCATGCATGTGGAGGCACACTTGTTGTACGGCGTAGGCGATGTCGGGCCGAGTAAAAGTCAAATACTGTAAGGCGCCTACCAAGCTGCGATAGGCGATTGGGTCGGCCATCGGAGGACCGCTGTCGGCAGAGACCTTGGCGCAGGTGTCGACAGGTGTGGTGCACGGCTTGCAATCGCGCATGCCCGAGCGGTCGAGAATGTCCGAGTGTACTGCCGCCGAGAGAGAACAAGCTGATCGGGGAGCGCCGTATCGACACGCCGAGGAAGTGGTGAAGCTCGCCAAGGTCTTTCATGGAGAATTCTCGCTGTAGGTCGGTGATCACTCGTCGAAGTAGAGGTGCGGACGATGCGGTGAGGACGATGTCATCGACGTAGAGGAGAAGGTAGACGGTGTCGCAGCCACGCTTGTATATAAACAGCGATGTGTCGGACTTGGCCTCCGTGAATCCCGGGGTGAGAAGGTGAGTAGCAAACCGGCTGTACCATGCACGTGGTGCTTGCTTGAGGCCGTACGGTGACTTGTTGAGCTTGCACACATAGTCCGGGTGGGTGCGATCTGCAAATCCGGAGGGTCTGTGAGCGATGAGACAGTCTCCGACAATGTCCCATGAAGGAAAGCATTCTTCACATCGAGCTGGTGGATTGGCCAATCCAAGGAGTGAGCCAAGGTGAGCACGAGTGTGGACCGTGGCTGGTTTAACAACCGGGCTGAAAGTCTCATCATAGTCGACACCTGGGCGCCGGGTGAATCCGCGAAGAACCCGGCGAGCTTTGTACCGGTCCGGTGAACCATCGGCTTTGAGCTTGTGCTTGAAAATCCACTTGCCGGTGACGACGTTGGCATGAGCGGGACGGGGAACAAGGTCCCAAGTCTGGTTGGAGATGAGTGCGTCGAACTCCTCCTCCATGGCCTTGCGCCGGTTCAAGTCGGCCGGTGCGCCACGGTATGAACCGGGCATTGGTGAGAGAACCGTGGCGTGAAGACCGAGCCGGGGCTGCTGAAATCCAAGCTTCCCACGAGTCGCCATGGCGTGGGAATTGGAGATAGGAGCGACCGGCACGGCACCGGGCGGGGAGCGGCGGACCCGGCGACCTGACCAAGGGCACGTAGCTCGCGGGACCCGCGTGGGGCGCCGATAGAGGCGCGTGTCGTGGCAGGGAGCGGTGGGCGCAGGTGGCCCGACCGGTGGCCTGCGCGTGTAGACGTGGACGACCGGGGGCTTGGCGTACGGGTCGGTGCCGGCCGAAGGGGCCGATGGCCGGCGTGTGTACACGTGCACCACCGGGGGCTTGTTAGGCGCCTGTGGAGGTGGGGCAGCCGCCGGTGGAGCGAGGGGGCGGCGACGATGGCGCCGCGAGGCGAGGCCGTGGAGACTTGCTGCTCGACCCGGGTGGCGTCACTAGGAGTGACAGACAACCGACGGGGAGTTAGCAAGATGGTGGCGCCGAGAGGGGGTTGGTGTACCTATAGGAAAAACAGGAGCTTGGGAAAGCTCATCGTTAGTTAAATAATCAAGATGACCGGCATCGGGGGAAGGGTGGATGCCGGAGAAGGGGAAAGACGACTCGTCGAAGACAACGTGCTCGGGAGATGATCACACGGTTGGAGGACGGATCAAGGCAGCGGTAACCTTTGTGCTCGGGGGAGTATCCCAAGAAGACACACAACGTGGAGCGAGGGGCTAGTTTGTGTGGAGCTTTGGAGGAGATATTTGGGTAATAGGCACAACCGAACACACGGAGGTCGGAGTAGGATGGGTGGGTACCGTGCAAAGCAATGAACGGGGTGGCAAGCTGCGGGGTTTTGGTGGGTAGGCGATTGATGAGAAAGGTGGCTGTTTGGAGGCCATCACCCCGAGTATGCAGCGGGCATGGATGCACGAAACAAGTAAAGTCCGGACGACATTGTTAATGGTGCGAATGGAACGTTCGGCTTTACCGTTCGAGGCGAAGTGTATGGGCAAGACATGCGCGAGGTTGATCCCATTCGTGAGGAAGAAAGTGCGGGTGGTGGAGTTATCGAACTCACGACCATTGTCACATTGGATATTCTTGATCGTACAACCAAACTGTGTGGACACATAGGAAAAAAAGTTAGAAAGTGTGGCAAATGTGTCGGACTTAAGATGAAGGGGAAACGTCCACATAAAATGAGAGCGAGTCATCGAGAATCAAGAGATAATATTTAAAACCGGACACATCGAGGACCGGGGATGTCCACGAGATCACAATGTATAAGATCAAAATTCTTGACGGCACGAGACGTTGATGTAGGAAAAGGTAGACGTGTATGTCGACCAAGCCGACATGCATGACACAAATGGCTACTAGTAGTTTTATTACACGCAATGCGAGAGGAGTTGGCTAGACGAGCAAGGGCCTCCTGCCCCGGGTGACCAAGTCGCCGGTGCCAAAGGGACGGCGACACGGTGTAGAGGGAACATGGAGGAGGCGCAGGTGCGGGAGGCTGCCAAGTGTAGAGAGGGCCGGGGCTGTCACAGCGGAGCGAGGGGGTCCGGGTGCGAAGGTCCTTCACGAGAGAAACCGAAAGGGTCAAACTCAACGGAAACCCAATTGTCGGTGGTAAAACGACGCACGTAAAGCGGGTTCTTAATGATAGCAGGAGCAAGAAGAACATTGTAAAGATAAAATGGTCCCGGTAGAGTAGTGGTACCGAGACCACAAACAGGGAGAGTGGAGCCGTTACCAACAATGATCGATGAAGGAAATTCAGTATGAGGTTTGAGGGAGAGGTTACTCGGGATGGTGTGTCATATGAGAGGAATCACCGAAGTCAAGTACCCACTCGGATGTGCTTGGGTGGAGTGGTGAGCGAGGCCGTGACAAAGGCATTGGCGAGGGCGTGGGCATCCTATGGGTGCCATGCGAGCTGCTGTGTCTTGGTGGAGCCGTCGGCGTCGATGGGGTGGGAGCCCCGTACTGCGAGAGGGCACCGGTGCAGCAAAGTGCTGCAGGTGTGGGGAGGGCACCATCCGTGGCGTCGGACCGTAGGGCGACGGTGACCGAAACTGCGAGTGGATGTCCGGCGACGAACGAGTGCGGCTGCTGCTGTGGGACGCCGGGACGAGGAGCACGTGGCCGCTGTCCCCGGGACCGGGCCACATGCTGATAGTGCCGGTCCGGGGGTCGTAGACCGAGGGCCGGGAGGGCTGCCCACCATTGCGGTTGCCGCGTCGACGGCGGCGACCGCCGTTGCCGTTAGGAGGCGGGCGAGGACCGTCGGAAGGCTGCTGCCGACCGCTGGAAGGTCGGGGGCCTGCTGGAGGAGACGGCCGAGGAGCAGGGGCGACCGGTGTGGTGGCCGTCGGGGCGGTGGGGGCAGGTGAAGGCCCGGGCATGTTTAGCTCGAGCAAGGCGGAGGTCATCTCGGACGTCTCGAAACAGCGGGAAGGGCTTCGTCGGGTGATGAGTTGCGCCATGAATTGGTACTGTTCATTGAGACCACGCAAGAGGTTAAGAACCAATGTACGGCCGAGAACGGGCTCACCGAGTCGCGGGAATCTGCCATGCTCTTCATCTTGCGGCGGTACTCATCAATGGAGAGGGTGCCTTGGACGATGTTGCGGAATTCAGCATCAAGGTGTAGAGCCCGAGTCTCGCGGTTGCCAAGGAACCGCTGCTCAATCCCGAGCCACGCGGTACGAGCAGAAGTGCCACCACGTTCGTGGACGAGCTCGTGGAGCTCGGGAGATATGCGGTTGTAGAGCCGAGGAGAGGACTACGCATTCCATGCGGAGCCATGCTTGGGTCGTTGGGGTAGGCGACGGTGCCGAGGACATGGTCCGTCAAGGCATATCGGCCGAGGGTGAGTAGGATGTATTCGCGCCACTTGGTGTAGTTGGACGACGTCGTGTCGAGGGTGATCGGGACGAGGGCCTTGATGTTTTGGACACCGGCCGCTTGAGCATGGAGATGGGCGACGGAGGCGGCCTCATCGAACTCGGAGTGAGTGTTGTCGTGGTCGGCGGCGGGTGCGTTCCGGCGCGGGCCGCGGCTGCTTCGCGTTCGAGAGTCGCGGCAGCCCGGCGTTCCTGCGGTAGGGCGTCGGCGGCGATGCGGACGCGTTCCGGGGCATTGGCGGCAGCGCGCAAGGCCTCGGCATCCTTACGGAGCTGGGCGGCGCGAGCATCGTTGTCATCCTTGGCTTTGGCGGCAGCGTCTTCCGGTAGCTTAGCCTCGGCGTCGGCGTCTTCGCGTCGCTTGGCGGCTGCAGCAGCGGCAGACTCGGCATCAAGGACAGCGGCGTCGGCGCGGGCCGAGGTGGTCGAACAGCCGGAGGTGGCAGAGGTAGTCGGGCCGGTCATGGTCGGCGGCGGCTAGGGTTCTATGTTGGGCGGAAGCTAGGCACGGGATCGGAAAAAGTCTCCGTATACCATGTTAGCGGAATAAATCACGCAGAACTGAATGTGTATTGATGTATAGCAGGGATACACATATATAGGCGTGATAGGGCAAACCCTAGGGGTGCAGCCGCAGGAGGCACGATCCCTAGGGTTGCCGGCAGTACGGGCCACGCAGGGCCATACGTACGAGGCCTGGCACAGCCCAATAGGCTATATTACAATAAGTTCTAACAAGAAGTTATAGGCCAATACTTGGATTCTTCCAATATTATCAAGTTACCCTCACCTATTCACTACGAGCAACAAAGAAAGCCCACATCAAAAACTCTGCTACCATTTTTCTCCAATAAAAATAAATTCTACCACTAAACCCCTAGGATCAAATGCTCAAGTTTAAGACAGTTATACAAATTTTTCTCCAATAGAAAAACAAATGCTATCACTATGCCAAAAATTCAGTACTTAAGAATATGATTAAAAAATTATTACAAAACTAAGACATGAACCATCTTGATTCCAGCAAGCTCCTAGCTATGCATAAAGCATAATGAACAAAGCTAGAAAGAGAAATAATGAACAAAGCTAGAAAGAGAAACCAAAGAGTTTATACTCAATAGCAGTAACGAACTCACTATTGCTTGTCAGTACACTCCAGTTGCTCGATGTTGGTAGTAGTAAATTTGTTCTAGACTCAACAGGCCGGACTCCATCCACCCTTGTAGGTACTTAGACGCTGTAAGGGGTTGGAGGTGGAGAAGACAGTGGAGCATAGGGAGCAGCCGAGTTTGACAACCTTGGACGGCATGCCAGTGTCGGTAAGCAGAATCATAATAGGCTCAAGATACGTCCAGTATAGGTGCCCATTCCCTTGACAGCCTTGGTCGAGCAACCTCGGAGAACCAGAAGCACCCAGAGAGCAACAGGTGGTGATGGTGGCAAGAATCTGGAGATGAAGAGCATGAAAACAGCTACAAATGATTGTATTTGGGCAGGCTAGATGAGAACACGCACCTAGGCGAGCGGCAGTATAAGAAATTTGAAATGCATTATTTATACACCTAGGTGAGATCACTGCAATTGAATTGGTACAATAGATCATGTGTGTCGCTAACATAAATCACTAAAAGAGCAAAACAGAACAGCTACACAGGACAAAGAAAAGCATATCTCTCACAACTTAGTTGTTCACATGAAAAGGAACCCATCATGCATGCCATGCCAAAGAAAAACGAAAACAAGTAACTGAGTCATTTCAAAAAATGAAAGCTCATATATACTTTGGCCATAAGGAGTCAGGCAAGAAACCGTATTTTCTATTTAAAAATTTTAAAACGAAAACATATAAGAAGTCAGACAAGAAACCATATTTGCCTTTTCTATTGGGGACAATCTGCAACTCAAGTGCAACATTTCATAAATCCAACGTTCAATAGACTGCAACTTAACATATTAGATAAACTAATGCTTTTACTTCACCAACTCACACTTGAAGACCAGAGTACACAAATAGACTGACCTTTTTTTCCCCTCTTATATATTGACTTATATATTTAAATTTGGAAATCAAACCTTTTGCTCTTCTGATTTCTAGACAAATGTGGAAATTTTGAATTTAGTGTAAAAAACCAAATATTGGAGTCTATATATAAAATCTCTTCACTTGAAGAATAAAGGATCCAACTATAGATTTTTCTTTTTTTCCCATATGGAGTCATATATTTTAGTTTAAAAAGTTTAATATTTAAATAAAAAGTAGATAGTAAATGATTTAGCATGTTATAAAGAAAACATGCACTGAAATATGGAGCAACAGACCAAAAAGATCTCTTTCCATGCCATCATGAAACTTGGGTTTTCCTTCAAGGCAAGCTCTGTATAAGATCATGCTCAAATAATATTTGCCTAGTGTCTATCAGCATACACTGTACCATTTCATTTCAGTTAGACAAGCGTCTTCAGTTATACAGTACCATATTTCATTATAAAACTTTTTGGTCCTAAAGGGATAAAGCTCTGAATAAGATCGTGCTCGAACAATATTTGCCTAGCATCTACCAACATATACCATATTCAGTTATATTAAATTCATCAGCTTAAACCCTGAAGAAAAAAAGTGAACCACACCAAGAAATCAACTGCAGGAAAGAAGAAAGAAATTCAGCACCCACTACCCAATAGACTATGCAGTTAGGTTATAAAAATAGTGCTATGGCCAATGAGATGTATGTGGGAATGAAACCTGATGAACATTTATCAGATACTACAAATAAAGTTCTGTGCCGGCCAAACTCAGAAGCCATCACTTCGTTGAAGGGGGATGTAGCCAACAAAAAGCATAAGGATATTTCAGCCAAAATTGCAAATGATAATAGGTTGTATTTCATATAGAACTTAATCGGGATGTTATTAGTAAAAATACAAAAAGATGCTCAAACCTACCAGCTGATATGTACCAAGGTTATCTGTTCATAGAGAATTGTATCAATGTTTGACATGCTTCATGTCTCCTGGATAAATAAAAAATAACTGAGACATTACTGTCAGGAAATTTAGCAACGATTAAAGAAAAAAAAGTTCACAGAAAAAAAGCAACAATACTGAAAGAACTCTTGCCTATGTCATCAATAAACACTTGTTAAGGAAGATCAAAAATGAAAAATTGCATTGCCCCAATACCCAACTGTTGACGCCGGTTTTTGACCAAGGGACCCATTGTCAGCGACTATAGGTCAAAAGAGGGCCGGTGGCCGAAGACCGACGGCCGCATGGACGAGCAAGAGGCGCGTCCCTCCCGGGAATCGTGCGCGGACGCCAACGGAAGAGCATAATATTGATGGGCCTGGCCCACGTTGTAAAATTAGAAATAATAGTTTAATTTTGGAAAAAGATCTTAGTCGGTTAGGAAATCGGCCCGAAGAGGGTCCGAGTAGGATTCTTTGTGCCGAGTATAAATATGTACTCAGATGTAACATGTAAACTCGATTCACATCCAACACAACTTTCGGCGCATCGCCAAACCCTAATTTTCTGTCAAGTCTTTACTGTTTTCGTGCGGGGATCTTCGGGGCTCCGGTCGACAATAAGTTGGCTTGATAAGGTAATTATGTTGTCTAGTTTCTCGGCGCATTGTTCGTAATTAGATGGCTTAATTGCTAGTTATCCGGCGATCAAATCTGTTCCTGATCGGCTTAGTGAGTATCGGCCGGGATGAGTCATGTTGACCTGGTCCGGGCTCGAGGTGGAGGTAGTTTGACTTGTCCTGCCTCCCCGTTCCAGCCTTTGCTCGCAACGCCGATTTGCCTCAGATTTGGTCGTCCGAGTCACGATAGCCGCTATGAGAATTCCTTTACATCTTGGCCGATTCGATCGTGCAGATTCGGTTGACGTGTCCTGTGTTTGCCTTTGCGATAGTTGACTTGTCCTAGGCGCATGCAGCCGATTGGTTAGGGTGTAGATTTACTTTCATAGTTGAGGCGTTTATGATTGTGCTTGTCTTGAATCGGCCGGACGTGCGCGGCCGTTAGACCTGGTCCAGCCGCGTGCCATCGATCGACTTGTCCTGTTGGAGCGACCGGTCGATTCGGGATCTGCATGGTTATATTTGTCTTACTCGTTCTTTCGGAGTGTCTAGCCGATTGCTTATCACGTTCATTAGCTGTTTTATGTTCGATTAGTACCAAACCTGTTAAAGCTGCTCTTGAACCCAAGTTATTAGTATGATTTTATTGATCATCCTTATCCATTTAGATAGATCTAATAATTCACTCGCTATAATCGATGGCGAGAATCGGCCAAATACTCGATCAGCCGATTTATTACTCTAATTGATGATTGAACTATCTTCCTGCTATCGAATTAATTATATTCCATCAATAATTACCTTGTTTATAATACATCCCTGCAAAGTCTTAATGATTTGATCGCTTACCGACGAAATCGGCAGACTATGTTATAGCGTCGGCCGATTTCGTATCGTTTGCATCACGGTTCGTTTGCCTGGCATTTAATACATAAATGGATGGGCCGTGCTGTTCCCTGTCGATGGCCGATTTTTGTCTATCTTACGCCATAATCGGCCATGACTGCACATCGGTCTATCTAGGCCGATGACCCGGAATTTTACATCTTTTATTGTCTTTGTTGGTTTGCAGGAAAAACATCCGCACGCACCAGCGCACACGAGAATCGGCGAGCCGAGCCGGTCCGTTGGGAGCACGGGGCCCTGCGTCGGCCGGGATTTCGGTGGACTCTCCGGACAACGGTGTGTTGGCGACTTTTGACGTCAACACACTTTTTGGCACGCCCGGTGGGACAGAAGCAACCAAGATCAAGATGTCATACATACAGGCTATCGGGGAAGACGGAACACCAATGGTCGATGCTGAAAATCAGCCAATCCTTGTTCCAGTTCCTCTCGGGACGGATGGCAAGGGGCATGGTGAAGTTTCGATGACAACGGGGTTTCGGCCTGGGAAAAGATGACGACAGAACAAAAGCTGCAGTATCGGGAATACCTGGCCGAAGCAATGAAAAAGTACTTTCAAGCCACGACGGTGACACGTGGCGGAGTGGCCACAAAAGGAGATATCCCTCGGATATCTGCAGCCGGAAGAACTAGACCAAATCAAAGTCCGAGAGACTGCCGGATGCCAACCAACTCGGTGATATGGTCAACTCGTCTGTTCATCGGGCCCTAATCAATCAATCGAGCGTGTTGACCAACACCATCGGGAATTTGATCAAGGACACAATTGATGGCGGATCGTTCATTCGAAGGGTATTCTGGACCTGCATACACTCGGCCTTTTGGCACTCCTGTACGGTCGATTCAGGGAATTAGCCTCCAGAATACTACACCACCAGCAGGGTTTCAGCCCCTGTACGGCATGCCACCTCACCTATGGCCTGGCAAGGATAATGCAAATGCAAGTACCGGTACAACCCAGCCAGGCAAAGAGGATGACGGTGGCCCCAAGAAGTCGGTAACGGAAGAGGGCGACAAACAAGATGTACAACAGCCGACTTCGAGTTGGGGGCAGCAACCAATGTGGCGGCGGTCCCACGGATGGCACGGCAGCCCAATTTCTTCTACGTACCGAATACCGGCCCGAGTAGAATTGAGAACTCACCCACTATAGTACGGCCGATATCCGGTATTCCACGACCAACTGCATCGGTTGGGGGCAGGGATTCATGACTGGACGGCCGATCCAATCGGCCATGAATTATGGAATCGCTCGCGGATCACTATTCCCGGCTACGGCACTGGGATTTCCGGGAACGGCCGGTTGATACACCCGACGGGGACAGCCCAACACAGCTTATATGACGGGGACCGGATTAGCAATTGCTGAACCCAATGATATGAGTAGCCTCATGACTAAGATCGCCGATATGATGAAAGATCGGTTCGATTTGAAGCCTAAGGAGAAGAGTGCATTGTATCGGCGACCTTACCCTGACTGGATGGATTCCGTGGCTTTACCCAATAAGTATAAAATTCCTGAGTTTTCCAAGTTTTCCGGGCAAGATAACACATCAACTATGGAGCACATCAGCCGATATGACGCACGGCTTGGTGAGGCGTCTACTCGGGAGGCTTTGCGGGTTCGGCTATTCCCACTGTCATTGTCCGGATCGGCCTTTTCATGGTTTGCTTCGCTGTCGCCTGGTTCTATTCAGAGTTGGGCCGATGCTGGAGAAAAGGTTTCACTCGTATTTCTTCACGGGCATTACCGAGCTTAGTTTGTCCGATTTAATGGCAGTGAAACAGAAAGCTGGGAATCGGTGGCTGATTATATACGAGAGGTTCGGGACTACGAGGGGACGATGCTACAACCTGAACCTGACAGAGCAACGGTTGGCCGAAATTGCTTATGCGGGGCTATTCCCCAACATCAAAGAAAAATTTACCCCACATGAGTTTGATGGGCTGGCACAGCTGACCCGCAGAGCGATCGGCCAGGAAGAGAATCTCCAGCTCACCGAGGAATCGGCGGTATCGGGTAGCTTATGCTGATTTCGACGGTGAGGATGATGAAGAGGGACTTAATGCAGTTGAGTGGACTAATAACAAACGGCCGATATTCTCTCCGCATGTCAATCTTAAGGAGAAAAAAATATGATTTTGATTTATCTAAGGCCGACGAGATATTTGATCAGCTGCTGCGGGAAAAGAAAATCCAGCTTTCCCCTCATCACAAAATTCCTACGCCGAGAAGAGTTGAAGAAAATGGCTAAGTGGTGCAAGTGGCATGGAAATTCGCATCATAACACCGTTGATTGTTATGCTATGAGAGATGAAATCCGGAGGGCGAGTTGACGGTGGGGTATTGCGAGCAGCCGATGTAAAGAAAAAGATGAAAGTTGATGGGCACCCTTTCCCGGCTAATACGATGTACATCAACACCATCGGCGGTGGATCGGCTGGTTTCATACGCCGATATGAGAGGAAGAGGAAAGGGAAGAAAGAGCTCAAGTGGCACGTGAACAGGAATCTGTCGATCAAAGTCAGCGATACGAGACAAGGCGTGATCCGCCGAGAAGATTTTGACCCACACTCGGGATTGTCCTTTCTTTCGAGTCTTGCTAGGACCAAAACATGAAGCTTCCATCTATCGAGAACTGCCCGAGTGCATTGGCCGAAAAGAGTATCGTGATGGCGGGTCATCAAGTTACCGGGGACGGCCAATTAGTCGCAACTACGAATCACGACAATCGGCCCCCGGAAGAGCGATCAGCTATGATCACAGCTATGATGAATGAAGATACGTAGTGCCAAAGAGAACCTCCGTTCACGATCGGTGGGGCCAATCAACGATGAAGAAGAATTTGATCACCAATACCATGAAAATTCGAGAAGCGATCAAACCGAGAATGAAGAACAGTGGTGCCCGGTGGTTTGCTCGGCAAAACCCGAAGAGGAGGCTCCAAAGAATGCGCTGTCGAGAAATCAAGGGTGGACGGCATTACGAGAGATGACCAAGATGATGAGCCCAAGCCCAAGAAGCAATGGAGGCCGAAAGTGCGGTCTCGGGTGGTCCGAGCTGAAGCCGCGGTGAATATGATGTCCCCGATGCCCGGGATTGTCGGATCGGCCGATAAAAATTCGGCTGAAGAAGAACCGGTTGGGGAGACTTCGGAGATTCCGTGGACGCCGGAATCGGCGGTATTTGATAAGCCGATCAACTCGATCATTTGCATCTCAAGGCATTGTATATTAGCGGCTACGTCAACGGGTCACCGATGAGGAAGATGTTGGTCGACGGAGGAGCAGCGGTCAATGTCATGCCGATTACTACATACCGCAAGCTTGGGAAGACGACAGAAGAAATGATGAGGGCTAATCCGACGCTCAAGGATTACAGCGGGAGAAGCCAAGATGTGCGTGGGGCCGCAATAATGGAGATCACCGTGGGCAGCAAAACCATACCCACCACTTTTTCATCATCGACGGGAAAGGTGCTTACACAACTTTGTTGGGGAGAGACTGGATTCATGCCAACTGTTGCATCCCATCAACCATGCACCGGTGTTTGATTCAATGGGTCGGCAACAAGGTCGAAATCGTGCGGGCCGATAAGTCCGTAACCATTGCAACCGCCGATTTCGAGTTTGCCGGTCCGGAGAGCCTGCCTTGTTTATCGGGCACATATTGGGATGCGGAGGCCATAAACATCACCGACGACGGAGTTATTGTGACCGGGGGTCGGTACCCCCGGCTACTCGATGGGCCCCACAGGAGAATTGACGGATAATCGGCCGATCGATACACGCACCGAGGATATGATGAGTCGGCCGATTAACGAACCGAGAAGATGGGAAATTAGGTCACGGTTTCGTGTCGGCCGACGAATTAGAAGAGGTAGATATAGGGGATGGAGACAAGCCTCGGCCGACATATATTAGCAAGAAATTGTGTAAAGAAGTAAGAGATGAATTAGTGGCCTTATTGGAAGAATTTAAAGATTGTTTTGCTTGGGATTATAGCGAGATGCCTGGACTTAGCCGATCGATTGTTGAACATCGGTTGCCCACCAAACCCGGATATCGGCCATATAAGCGGGGGCTCGAAAAATTGACCCTAGGTATTATGAAGCCGTCAAAGAAGAAATTATCAGATTATATGAAGCCGGCTTCATTAGGCCATGCCGATATGCGGAGTGGGTTTCCGATATTGTGCCGGTGGAAAAGAAAAATGGAAAGATGCGGGTCTGCATTGACTTCAGAAATTTGAATAAGGCGACTCCGAAAGATGAGTACCCAATGCCAAACGCCGATTTGTTAGTTGATGCAGCCGCTGGCAACAAAATTTTGAGCTTTATGGATGGAAATGCTGGGTACAATCAGATTTTTATGGCCGAAGAGGATATACCGAAGACGGCGTTCGGGTGCCCTGGAGCGTTGGGACTATATGAGTGGGTTGTCATGACCTTCGGACTAAAAAATGCTGGTGCTACATATCGAGAGAGCCATGAATTTTATATATCACGATTTGATCGGCCGATTGGTGGAAATTTATATTGATGAGGTCATGCTGAAATCAAAATCGGTTGGAAGTCATGTGGCTGATCTCGGAGAAGTGTTGAAGAGGACAAGACAATACGGCTCTGAAGATGAACCCCCTCAAGTGTGCATTTGGTGTCTCAGTTGGACAATTTCTGGGGTTTATTGTGCATGAAAAGGGAATTGAAGTCGGCCCTAAGAGTATTGATTCTATCAGAAAGCTGGAACCGCCGACGAACAAGACGAAGCTCCAGTCCCTGATCGGCAAGATTAATTTTATTAGGCGATTTATCTCGAACTTGTGCTAGTCGACTTGATGTATTTACACCATTATTAAAACTCAAGGCCAATCAAGAATTTCGGTGGGAACCGATCCATCAAAGGGCTTTAGAAGATATCAAGAAATATTTGGTGTCCCCACCGGTGATGGTTCCGCCAAAGTCGGGCACACCCTTGAAGTTATATTTATCGGCCAATGATAGGTGCATTGGCTTAGCATTGACTCAAGAACGAGGAGGGAAAAGAGCGGGTCATATTTTATCTCAGCCGCAAATTAATTGATGCGAAACGCGGTATCCGGAGGTGGAAAGGTTATGTCTCTGTCTGTATTTTTCATGCACAAAACTAAGGCATTATCTGTTAGCCGAGGAATGCACTCGTGGTTTGCCGGGCCGATGTCGTAAAATATATGCTATCGGCCCCGGTCCCTAAAGGTCGGTTGGGCAAATGGATGTTGGCAATTGCGGAGTTTGATCTAGGCTATGAATCTGCCAAAGCAGTAAAAGCGCAAGTATTGGCCGATTTAATAGTGCAACACGGTGAACACTCGGCCAAATATGTGGAACCAGTGCCATGGACGGTGTTCTTTGACGGTTCAATTTGCAAGGAAGGAAGTGGAATCGGCTTAGTTGTTGTGTCGCCTCGGGGGCAATACGTGGATACTCTATTACGGTAGAGGCGCACACCAACAACCAAGTCGAATATGAGGCGATATTGAAAGGACTTGGAACTACTCATCGATGCCGGGGCTGATTTTGTGGAAATTTTCGGCGATTCCTTGTTGGTCGTGAGTCAGCTGGCCGATGAGTATGAGTGTAAAGATGAAATATTGTTGCAATATCATAAAAAGTGCCAGAAGTTGATGAAAAGATTCAAGTGTGTTAAAATCAGCCATATACCAAGAGAGCAGAACTTCGAAGCAAATAACTTGGCTCAACTAGCATCCGGATATCGGCTCGCCGGAAATAGCTTGGAAATAGCCGATATTGAAAAGGCCGATTGGCGCACGAAATTCGAAATTTTTGAGCAATCCATCCCAACCTACGGATAAGAAGATAAGATATAAAGCCTTGAAGTATGTGCTTGTTGGATGATCAATTATTTTTCAAGACAATTGATAGGGTGCTTCTCAAATGTATTGATGACACGAAGCCAAAGTGGTAATGAGCGAAGTACATGATGGGATTTGCGAAACGCATCAATCGGCCCATAAAATGAAGTGGCTGCTAAGGCGAGCTGGTTATTACTGGCCGACAATGTTGGCCGATTGTTTCAAATATTATAAAAGCTGCCAAGATTGCCAAAAATTCGGGCCTATACGGAGGGCGCTCGCATCGGCCATGAATCCGGTGATCAAACCTTGGCCGTTCGGAGGCTGGGCCATGGATATGATCGGCCGGATAAATCCAGACATCAAGCAAAGGACATCAATACATATTGGTAGCTACAGATTATTTCACAAAGTGGGTTGAAGCGGCACCCTATCGTAAAGTTTCTACGGCTGATGTGATAACGTTTGTTAAGGAGCATATCATTTATAGATTTGGGATTCCAGAAACAATCACGACAGATCAAGGATCAGTATTCACGTCGGACGAATTTCAATCTTTTGCTTGAAGAGATGGGGATTAAGTTGATTAATTCATCGCCGTATTATGCCCAAGCCAATGGCCAAGCTGAAGCGGCAAATAAGAGTCCGATCAAGTTAATCAAGCGGAAAATACAGGAGTATCCTCGTAAATGGCACATGAAATTGATGGACGCTTTGTGGGCTTATCGTATGTCACGGCATGGGGCCATGCAAGTCGCGCCGTATCGGCTTGTATATGGGCACGAAGCCGTACTTGCCATGGGAGACAGCTATCGGCTCCGGAAGGATTGAATTGCAACAAAAGCTTTCGGCCG
This sequence comes from Chloris gayana, assembly GCA_031894775.1. Lineage (NCBI taxonomy): Eukaryota > Viridiplantae > Streptophyta > Magnoliopsida > Poales > Poaceae > Chloris > Chloris gayana. Next base: position 73,332 of record JAUNZO010002648.1, read on the forward strand.
ATCAGTACCACGGATTGATGATGGATGAATTAGAAGATGTAGTACAGAATCGGCTGGATGCATTGGAAAAAATAGAGCGAGAATAAGGCGAGGGTCGCCCGCCATTATGATAAGAAGGTTGTGCAGAAACAGTTTAAAAAGGTCGATTTGGTGCGGAAGCTTAGGATGCCGATCGGCGTGAAGGACAATCGGTTTGGTAAATGGTCACCTAATTGGGAAGGACCTTATTTGATTAGCCGATCGGCACCGGGTAATGCATATATTTTGAAAGAGTTAGCAGGGGAAGAATTCGGCCGAGCACTTAATGGGAAGTATTTGAAGCGAGTATTATCCTAGTATTTGGATTAACTCGTAGTGTTCGGCCTAAAAGAGACTACAGCCGATGTCGATGCACATCGCCTTGAGACGGTCGATATCGAGAATATCGCCCTTAGCCCAAAAAATATGAAAGTAAAACACAGGAAGTCACGAGATAAATCAGCCGATGTTTTAAAACGTCGTCTTCGGTTGGCCGATATCATCGTATATCGCCCTTAGTGCAAAAAATAGTTACGACAAAATCTTGTTCAAATCCTATTACATCTAAACATAATCGACGGCCTCGGCGCGGGACAAGAGGTCTTGGACGGCGAGATAATGCACGGGCCAGCATGGAGTCAAGTTTGGCCATGACCAGCAGGTCGTCCTCGACGGGGCCGACATCGGCTGCGCCGCAGCAACCATCTTGTCGGCCGCTTGGATTGCCTCGTCCGTCGTTTTCTGTTGGGCCGCCACGTCGACCGACAGCTGCGCGATGGTGGCTTCCAGGGCCGCCGCTTCCTTCTCCTTGAGAGCCGGCGATGCTCTCAAATCGGCAATCTCTTGGTTGATTACCTGCAGTTCATCCTGCCGATTTGAGGAGTTGCTCGTTGCATCTCCTCGGTCTTGCGGGCCTCCTCCTCGGAACGCTTGATAGAGTTCTCGGCGAGTAACGCGGCTTGCTGCTGCTCCGCGTGGCGAGCCGGACATCTGCTGGGCACGGATGAAGTCCATTTGCCGGTACTCCATGTATGCCACACGGTGCGAGCATCGCGCACATCCTCCGGGAGCTCGGTCCGGACCTCCAAGTACCGGGCCCGTATGGGGTGGGCGTCGGCCACCAGCGATCGACCGAAGAAGCCTCAAGCCTGCGCGCGATTTCGGCCATGGTAGTAAGACCGAAGCGAGATACCAAAATCGGCGCAGGACGAGGGAAGCTGAGCGCACTGAAATACCAAGAGAAATAAGATGAAACTAATGATCGGCGGCGAATCAAGGAAGAAATAGTAAAAACCAACCTGCGAAGCGTCGACGCGAGCGGCCGGACGTCTATCGGCTGTGCCATTGAACCCACAGGTTCGTGTGTTTCAATCAGCTCTCGGCGGCCGATCCACCTTCGTCAACGACATCCTCGGAGGCGGCATCGGACGATACTCGCCAACGGGCTCATCGGCGATAGTACCTACAGGAGAAGCCGCGGGCGGCTCTCGGCCGGCCGATTCTTCGTCGGCAGCGGTGCCTTTGGGAGAAGCCGTGGGCGACACACGGCCGGCGGCGACCTCGGGAGACGCGGGCCGATCCGAGCGAGTTGAGCTCTCCGTAAGGTTTGGATCGGCCTGGCTTGGTACGACTTCGGGCGCCGGAGCCGTTTGAATCGGCCTTTCGAGCGTCGGCGTCCTGGCCCGTGGAGGAGTTGGCGAGCGGATCGGCCTATCGGGCGTTGGCGTCCGGGCCCGAGGAGGAGAGACCACCGATTCCTGCTAAGAACGGCATGTTAATTGAAAAGGAATCGGCGATCATGCAATAATAACCTGACGCAGCGGAGACGGTTCATCGAAGTAGTCCGGGTCGGACGGGCGCACGAGCTGCTTTAGCGGCGCGCGGTATCGCTTCGGGGCTTGAGTCGACCACTGCAGTGGCACATTAGCCTTCCTCTTTACGAGGGCGGCTGTTTTAGTTTTGGCCTTGCGGGCAGCTGGTGCCCCTCGACTCATCGCCGCAAATGCTTGAGCGGAGTGCGGTCGGTGAAGCCGATATTCGGAACGGTTGGGCTCGGCATTAAGTATGCAATCGGCCGGCCAGCGATGCTCCGGGTCGGCGGCTCCTCCGAGTCCGGCGAAAGAGGATATACAAGGGTGAGCATTTGGAGTGGCCGATTTCATTTACAAAATCGGCCTTACAAAATAAAATCAGCTACACATACCTCGGCGAAAGCTTCTCTCGGGACTAAGCCGGAGAAGAAGGAAGCGGTGTTCCGGCTGCGGAGGTGCCGGTTCCACTCGCCCCACCAACGATCAAAAAGGCGGGTACTCCGGGCGCCGGGAAAATCCAGCCAAGTCGCCGGTGACGACATCGGCGGTGCGGCCGACGAGTCAATTCCACCGAATGGCGTTGTCGACGGTAGCCCGCGCCTTTATCCGCCCCACATAGAAGAGGTCGGGGGCAAGCGGCGAAGCCGAGTTGGCGGGCCGCCACCGACGGGTGGTAGAACTCATAGGAGCGAAAGCCTTGCTCCCGGCAATGAGTCCCGTCGGCGGCGGACGGGGCGGAGACGGGTGGTGAAGATCTTGACCGCCTCCCCGTCGGCCGTTGGGAAGGTGGGGTCGATTAGAAAAGGAGTGTCATACCCCTTCTCGAAGAAATCGATGTACGGATACCAATCCATACTTTCGTTGTTGAGGCCCTTGTAGAGGGTGGCGAACCAATATGCCGAGGTTGTCATCGACATGGCCGCCCCTGGTGCCATGGATAATGCTTCCCGAAAGAGATGCACCGGCTGGATGCGGGCGTGGCCGATTCGGCGTGGTTGCCGGGGAAGGTGAGCACACCGAGGTCCGGATCGATGGCCTTGGTGGTGTGAAGGGACAACCACATTTGGATAAACCACCAAGGGCCACCCGGGTTCTTGACTGATCGGCCGGAGCGCAACTCCACCGAAACCTGGTGAAGAAGGAGGTACGCCGATCCCGGAAGATACTTGCCCATGGGAAGGGCATAGGCTGTCGGCCAACCTATCGGCTATCGGCGAGAAAATTGTTTGTGGGGCTCACACCGACCCCACGAGAAGAAAAAGTGGTCGAGCCACATGTTGAGGAAGGCCACATGCTCGCGGCGATCGGCCGTGCCGTGCCCCTTGTTGTAGGTCCGAATATAGACCTTCCAGCCCCGGTGTCCTTATGGTTGATCCGGTGGGAGGACTTGATACGGATAGCATCCGGAGTGGCCTCCGCCGTGATATTCGAGATCGGCCAACATGACCGTGTCCTGGAGGGTCATGGTAGCCGGGCCGTGGCCGAACATAAAGCGATTCGGGGCATCCGACCGAGAGATAGCAGGCGGCCGCCGAGCAACGGTTCATTCTTGTGATGATCGGCCGAGAAAGCTTGATGGCATGGGCGATGCCGATGTTGGCCCAACCTTGCGGATGGACGGCCGACACCCGGTTATACCAATCACGCCATCCTGCAACGGGGGTCGGCCATGACCGAAAGCTGCCGGCCCACTCGGCCGATAGTGGGGATTGTTGCCGAAACGGAACTCGGTTCGTTTCGGCACGGATAAGATCCGTGGGGTCGGGATCACCCATAGGACCCAAGAAGAAGTGAGTTGGGATGTTGGATGGGATAACGACTTGGTTCCGGATTTCCTAAAAACAAGGAATAGGGCTAAAATGAGAAGCGGAACGGAAAAAAGATAAATTGTGAAAATGAACAAGAACAAGAACACGAAGAAAATTGCAAAGGTAGAAAAGAAGGATGCCTGAATGTACATTACCTCCGGAACGGCGTTGGTGGTGGCGACGACGTGGCGGCGGCGGCGGCCGCAGCGAGCGGGATTCATGGTCGTCGGGGAAGAAAGACGGCGACGGCGCGATGAGAAGTTGAAAAGGCTCAAGGAGGAAAAGGTCGCCGGAACGAGAGGAAGGTGAAGGCCAATGAGAGGAAACGGATGGGAAATGACCGGGGGTGGCCCGGGTTTTATGGAAAAGTGACGGGCGATAAAACCGGCGCAATAAAAGAGAGTGGATCGGTCCGACGCATGCGTTGCATACCCCAGGCCGGGGGACATGTGTTGACGCTGGTTTTTGACCAAGGGACCCATTGTCGGCGACTATTGGTCAAAAGAGGGCCGGTGGGCCGAAGACCGACGGCCGCATGGATGAGTAAGAGGCGCGTCCCTCCCGGGAATCGTGCGCGGACGCCAACGAGAAGAGCATAATATTGATGGGCCTGGCCCACGTTGTAAAATTAGAAATAATAGTTTAATTTTGGAAAAAGATCTTAGTCGGTTAGGAAATCGGCCCGAAGAGGGTCCGAGTAGGATTCTTTGTGCCGAGTATAAATATGTACTCGGATGTAACATGTAAACTCAATTCACATCCAACACAACTTTCGGCGCATCGCCAAACCCTAATTTTCTGTCAAGTCTTTACTGTTTTCGTGCGGGGATCTTCGGGGCTCCGGTCGACAATAAGTTGGCTTGATAAGGTAATTATGTTGTCTAGTTTCTCGGCGCATTGTTCGTAATTAGATGGCTTAATTGCTAGTTATCCGGCGATCAAATCTGTTCCTGATCGGCTTAGTGAGTATCGGCCGGGATGAGTCATGTTGACCTGGTCCGGGCTCGAGGTGGAGGTAGTTTGACTTGTCCTGCCTCCCCGTTCCAGCCTTTGCTCGCAACGCCGATTTGCCTCGGATTTGGTCGTCCGAGTCACGATAGCCGCTATGAGAATTCCTTTACATCTTGGCCGATTCGATCGTGCGGATTCGGTTGACGTGTCTTGTGTTTGCCTTTGCGATAGTTGACTTGTCCTAGGCGCATGCAGCCGATTGGTTAGGGTGTAGATTTACTTTCATAGTTGAGGCGTTTATGATTGTGCTTGTCTTGAATCGGCCGGACGTGCGCGGCCGTTAGACCTGGTCCAGCCGTGTGCCATCGATCGACTTGTCCTGTTGGAGCGACTGGTCGATTCGGGATCTGCATGGTTATATTTGTCTTACTTGTTCTTTCGGAGTGTTTAGCCGATTGCTTATCACGTTCATTAGCTGTTTTATGTTCGATTAGTACCAAACCTGTTAAAGCTGCTCTTGAACCCAAGTTATTAGTATGATTTTATTGATCATCCTTATCCATTTAGATAGATCTAATAATTCACTGCTATAATCGATGGCAGAATCGGCCAAATACTCGATCAGCCGATTTATTACTCTAATTGATGATTGAACTATCTTCCTGCTATCGAATTAATTATATTCCATCAATAATTACCTTGTTTATAATACATCCCTGCAAAGTCTTAATGATTTGATCGCTTACCGACGAAATCGGCAGCTATGTTATAGCGTCGGCCGATTTCGTATCGTTTGCATCACGGTTCGTTTGCCTGGCATTTAATACATAAATGGATGGGCCGTGCTGTTCCCTGTCGATGGCCGATTTTTGTCTATCTTACGCCATAATCGGCCATGATCGCACATCGGTCTATCTAGGCCGATGACCCGGAATTTTACATCTTTTATTGTCTTTGTTGGTTTGCAGGAAAACCATCCGCACGCACCAGCGCACACGAGAATCGGCGAGCCGAGCCGGTCCGTTGGGAGCACGGGGCCCTGCGTCAGCCAGGATTTCGGTGGACTCTCCGGACAACGGTGTGTTGGCGACTTTTGACGTCAACACCAACAAACTCCCATGTGCAACCTACAAAGCATAAAACCATTTGCTCCTTCATAAATAAGAAGAAATGCAGACAGGCCTTGTCTACAAATTATAAAATTGACTGGCATTTTCAACATTATTATATATCTTTATCCTTTAGTCTAATAGGATGCAGATACTATTCAGATGATCAATAGCTAGTTTCTCAATAGAGGATTTCTCAAAAGCTGAGAATCAACTGATATTCTTAAAAGGATTCCGCTACTTATTAAAAACAATGATTATTTAGTAGTATAAGAATACCGCAGCAGGGGTTTCCCTTGTTGTATCCGGTCAAAAAGAAAAAAAAACGATTCAAAGTGGAATTACATCAAAACCATTTAACACGAACTTTATCACTTTGAGGAACAAATATAAAAGAGCTAGCTGTACATATGCTACCAAGGTTCCGACAAGGCTAGTTCATATGAAGCCATTATACCTAAATTATGAACAAACCAGTTCCACTGGTAATGGTAAGTTGGTAACTGTACTCATCAAACCTATGCACCTAGTAAACGAGATATATCGTAGCAACTTAAGATGAAGAAGCCTCTCTCTGAATTTCACCAAACAACTGGAGATCGATCCATAGCTTGCTTAGATCGGAACACAAAAAAAGTGTAGGTAAGCACAAATCTGCTCATACCGTGCTATCTTATCTCTACCCCATCCTTCCCCCAATCCAATCAAAGCATAAAGATTCCAACTTTAATGTGAAGATCAGTTATCCTACTAACTCCTACAGCCTACTGCACGGATCGGACCAAGAAAGGAACAACCATGTGAGACCGGAAGTTTAGACTGAATTTTTCTTCAGACAAATAATTATTCATCATCTTTTTAAGGAAACCATAATTCCGATGGTGCCCACAGATTGACTAACTATTTGGTCTGGGAGGTTCCTTATCATTTATCAATCTGTTGGGGATTTAATCATAACCCCAATTTCTGCTTTGTTCTCGCTCTAAGCTTAGACCATCTTTCATCAGTGCTACCTGAGCATCAGATTGCAGTGGTATGACCTTCACAAGTGAAAGAATGAAATAAAACAAGCGTGTTATTTAACAGGATCTTATTCGGCATCTAGCAGAGGTAGAACCTGGAAGTATATATCCCCCCAAATATTAGTAAAAAGTTTCTTATTTTTGTTGTGTTGCATAATTCAGTTCACAAATAAAGGTTTGTTAAACAGAGATCATGTAGTATAAGTGTATAACGCACTGGATAGGAAGCAGATCCTCCGCCGTGGGCTGGAGATGAACAGCCAATACCAGGATGCAACAGAGAAATAGATTTATTTTCAGCTGGAAGATCTGTCGAATTGCACAAGCAACTACTCTATGCGGGGTGCCTCAGATTCAGAGTCCCCACCAGATTCCACTTCAATCATAATAGACTTTCAGCCACACTTGTGGCAAAGATCGAGATATGACCAAGAAATGCTAAGGCCATCTCACGTGGCAGAGGCAGTTTGCACGAAGCAGCAATGGGAGCCATTCATCTAAATCCGTTAGAAGAAAAAAATGCGTGGTAAAATAAAATAAAATTGTAAAAATGGCTCATACCGAGATGATGTCGGGGTGTCGGAGGCGGAGGAGGAGCGCGACCTCAGAGGCGAACTGGCGCTCTAGTTCGGCGGCGAGGACAGCGTCCTCCTCGGGCTGACTGACCATCAAACCTATGCACCTAGTAAACGAGCCATATCGTAGCAACTTAAGACGAAGAAGCCTCTCGGGATTTCACCAAACAACTGAAGATCGATCAGCCTCTCTCGGGATTTCACCAAACAACTGGAGATCGATCCATAGCTTGCTTAGATTGGAACACACAAAAAAAATCTAGTGCTGCTAGCGTTGTTCATCATTGCAGCAAACCAAGTACACCAGAGGCGGCCTGAGACAAAAATTGTAATAATGAATCAAACCTGGTTTGGAGATGTGCAAAAGTTTAATCATAGGGGAGGAGTGCTAACCTCTGCTCTGTCATCTCTATTCGCCCCAACTGGGTTTGCAGGCACCCCCACCCACGCGAGCACGGCAGGCACAGTTTTCCCATGGCATCCCGTTTTGCGACAAGCCAGCTCCAATCAACGAACCCAAGCAGCCCCGCTGGCTGTTGGTAGAGCGCCAAGGCCGCAATTGTTCGAGCTCTATAGACATCGGAGCTGGCTACGAGGTGAAGCTCCAATGTCGCCAGGGCCGCGCTCAATTGGTGGGGGCGGAGCACGACAATGGGTCAGGCGAAGTAGCTTGGGCTGGCTGGATAGCGGCACCCAGCCATCTAGAAGCATCTATCGTCATCTAGAAGCATCTATTACTAATGTCAGAACTCAGGATAGAGTTTATACAGTCTGAAACCTGAATCCTATAAAGCTCACTCAACTGGATGCTGGAACCACCTTGCTAAATTTTACCAAGGTTAATCCCCTGAAAAATGAACTTTTCTGTATAAAGCATATGTTCTTCGACTAATACACTGAAGAACAAGCAACTGTCAAATCATTTAAATATGCATTAGGATCTACTGACCTAGATCATGAACACAACACATCAAACATGAACAACAGAGGCATTAGAGTTAGTGTTAGTCAGTGACCTGGGTTAGGATCTGCCAACGGAGAGGGTGAGGGAACGGCAGTGAGGGGAGCAGGTCGATGTAGTCGCTCCGGGTACCGTCGGTCTTCAGGGTACCAGCAGCACTGTCCTGTCACTGGTGCACTAGGGGCGGCCGTACGTTCCGGAGAGGGAGGAAGACGACGGCGGCCTTCAGATCGATCCAACGCCGTCGGTGATCAGAAATGTGGGGGTGATGTGGTCACGGTGAAAACGACGGTTCCAAAAGTGATGCCGTCACCCCCTTTTATATGGCTTTATACGATCCGGGGCCGTAACCATGAGTTGGTTGCGCCTCCGATCGTGACGCTGTAATTTCAGATCCGCAGACAATTAGTCAAAAATGCGTCATTAATTAATTTCTTAATTATCCTCTTAATTATTTGTTTCCAAATATATCCGACGCATTTTTTGTTTCCTTACAGATCACTTTCCAACATTCTCCCCTTTGGTCGTTAGGCTAACATAAATCCACTCTCAATAAAATTAGCACAAAGAGATAATGAGTAACAACGGTGAATTAAAATCCCAATGCCACTTATGTGTCCACCATGCACCAACCTTTCTTTATGGGACAACCCTTTAATTGATTTAGTCATTATGGGAGTTGGTTGTTAATATGGCCCTTACGTCCACAATCACGAGGCTTTCCAATAAACCCATGCCGGCTACATGTTCTTGAAATTTATTGGGTGGTAAGCTTTTTGTTAGCGGATCAGTGAGCATCTTAGTAGTACTTATGTGCTCTAAATTAATGACGCGATCGTGAACTCTTTCTCGCACAACAAGATACTTAATGTCAATATGCTTGAAAGCTTCGCTTGACTTATTGTTGTTTGCAAAGAAGACTGCTGACTTGTTATCACAATATAACGTTAGTGGTTTAGAATTGCTGTCAATCACCTTTAGTCCGAGTATAAAGTTTCTCAACCATAAGGCTTGCCCCACGGCGTCATAACATGCCACAAATTCAGCTTGCGTAGTGTTTGTTGTTGCAAGTTTTTGTTTGGAGCTTCTCCATGATATGGCTTCATTTGCAAGTGTGAAAACATAACATGAAGTGGATCTTCTTGATTCTTCACATCCCGCAAAATTCGAGTCTGAATAACCAGTCACTTCAAGGTTATCGGTTCTCTCATAAGTGAGCATGTAAAGCTTAGTCTCTTGCATATAGCGCAGAACTTTCTTAGTGGCCTTCCGGTGGTCCTCACCTGGATTAGATTGAAATCTGCCAAGTAGCCCGGTAATAAATGCTAAGTCGGGGTATGTGCATACTTGAGCGTACACAATGCTTCCGACGGCTGAAGCGTAAGGAATCGATTTCATTCGATCGATCTATAATTGATTCCTTGGATATTGAGATGCTCTAATTTATCGTCCTTAACTACAGGGGCAGCTGTAGCTGACCATTTGGACATATTATATCTCTCAAGCACTTTCTCAATATATGCCTTTTGAGATAGTCCCAACGTACATTTGGACCTGTCCCGAGTGTATTTCAATGCCCAAAACATAAGAGGCATCACCGAGATCCTTCATATCAAAGTTATTTAAGAGGAATTGCTTTGTTTCATGCAACAAATTTTTGTCGCTGCTCGCCAGAAGGATGTCATCCACATAAAGTACTAGGATGATAATCACACTCCCCTTTGTCTTAACGTATATGCTATTGTCCATTTGATTACCGATGAAACCAAATTTCTTAATTACTTCATCAAACTTGAGGTACCATTGCCTAGACGATTGTTTCGATCCATAAATGAATTTTTTAAGCTTGCATTCTAAATGTTCCTTGCCTACAACAGCAAAACCTTCCGGTTGAGCCATATATATGTCTTCATGCAATTCACCGTAAGGAATGCAGTTTTAGCATCCAATTAATGTAACTCAAAATCATAATGAGCTACTAACGCCATCACAATTCTGAATGAATGCTTGTTTGAAACAGGAGAGAAAGTCTTATTATAATTAATCCCTTCTCTTTGTGTGAAGCATTTGGCCACAAGTCTTGCTTTAAACCGTTCAATTTTCCCTTTGGAGTCGTATTTTGTTTTGTAGACCCATTTATAGCCTACCTTTTTGGCTCCGTTAGGAATTTCTACTAGTCCCATACATCATTACATCTCACGAACCTTAGCTCATGCTCCATAGCTTCATGCCATTTATTGGAGTTTTCGGTCATCATGGCTCCTTTATACGTTATTGGATCGTCCACTTTGCCTATGTCATACACGTCGTCATTCATGTATACAACAGATGTGTCGATCATAGCAGGAGTGATGAGGACATCACACTGTCGGATATAACCAACACTCCTTCAATACACATACATAATTCAAGGACAAAAACTAGAGCACGACAATTGAATTTACGGGTGAGCATGTTCCTAATGATTTATTTATTTATATTTAAGAATATATTACTATCTAATGAGTTAATTATTGTTAGGAACCATGGAGATGATGATAATATGGTTAAGGAGAAGGTTGGAGGCGTGGAGGGCCAGCAAGGGCGTCCATGTCAAGTTGGAGGCCCAAACAAAGTCGACTTTGAGTCTGTTTCGGAGTCCAGAAACAACCTTCACCAAAACGGACGTCTCGGTCGCATACGAAGTCCGTTTGGGACGTTTTTTATATGGATGGAAAGATAATTTGATAATATTTCCATTGGCGCTAGTCTCATATCCAAATTCCTCTCGAGTCTTCGGGAATTGCCGAAATAAAAAGACATTCGAAACTGTTCGGTGTTGCACCACCGTCTTTTGGCATTTGGGCCGTGTATTTTGTTGAGCCCACTTAGGGCTGCGTCCACGGGGAGATGGACGACCCTAGAGACCTCATAAGCAACCGCCGCCCATTCCTTAGGGTTTGAGTCTTGCTTAGATTATTCTGTCAAGAACAATTTTGGCCGTTTTGTCGGTTTGTGAGACCCCAACTCATGAGTTTAATCATATATTTGAAATTTGGTTGCTTCTATCTTGTTCTTGCTTGTGTTCTTCGATTCACAAGCAAGGATTAGCCTTCTTGGCGAGGTCAATCGTGCTTGCACGGTTGATAACCGGAGAAGACGTGGTGCTGCGATTGCGGGGTTCGGAACGTGTTGTTCGGAAGCCGGATCGATTTGTGTCAAGCCTCCGTCAAATTGTTGTTTATCGGAACCTTTCGGAAGATTGGGACACCCCGTACACGTCAAGTGGTAATCAAAGCTTCAGGTGCACCATCAGGTTCCCCCTATCCTCGTTATTTTGTTTCGTCCTAAACTCCAGAAAATTGCCCTACAAAAATAGTTATTCACCGTGTATCTGCTGTCCTATATCACCTTTGTGCCTCGCAATTTTCAGTTTGGTTTGCGTTTCTGAATTCTAGTCCTTCGGATTATCATTGTGTCACTGGTCTTAGTTTGTTTCACTCTTTCGTCTAGTTCGAGGTGTGATTTGTTGAGTCCATTGTCTAGGGTTAGTAAAAGAATTAAAACAAAACTTAGTTGTGGTTCTCCCTGTTTTTTAAAGAAGATTCTTGTCTTTTGGGCTTGTGTCACGTGAAAAAAAGAGAGAAGTGTCCTGTTTTATAGCTTGTGTCAGGAAAAAAAAGGAATAAAAAAAGCCGCACCAAAAAAAAGGGGAAAGGAACATAGCATTGTTGATTGAGCCTAGAGGTAGTGTGCTTTAGTTGTGTGAGGGCATCCATTCATTGAGTTTTGTACCATTCTATTGTAATAAAAAAAGAGAAAGAAGCAAAGAGTGCAAAAAAAAAAAAACAATAAAAGGCAAGGAGGTGCTGAAAAAAAAAAAGAATAGAAAGAACCGCATCTAAAAGAAAGATAAAAAAAATATTAGAGTTGCTTGCATCCTTTATGTCCTTTGTTCGAGTCATTGCTTCTTGCTTGCTTGAACTAGGTGAGAGACAAGTTTAGACCGGTGACATTAAGATACTTGGGACTATTATTCAGTTTTGCAATTCTGAATTGAAAATTTGCAGTTCCTTACTACTATATTTTGCCTATCCAAACTCCACATGTATCCTTCTAAACAATCACGAGGTTTTGACCCTCGCAATTGTTGGCTCACACTCTCCAGGTATCCTTTACTTTGCTGATAGTAAGAATCTTGTAAGAGCTTGGTTAGATGCTTTCATTTGCATATTGAGAGTTTTCACTGTTCATACATAGTAGTGATAGGAAAATATACTTCGTGTGTTTTCTTGTTTGCTACTAACAATGATAGGTGATGATATGAGTATGCTAGCACAACGAGTGTTGAGTTCTCAAATGGAGAAGAGGGAGCAAAATCAAGTCAATAATTTATTCCAAACTTTCTTTGTTGTGATGAATCGACGTTGCCGTGTCGTAATTGATGGTGAAACTAGCCGCAACATTGCAAGTGCCGAGTTGGTCGAGAAGCTTGGCTTGACCACACAACCGCACCCACATCCATAGTATATTCGATGGGTAAATTGTTGTGTGAAGATAAAGGTAACAGATATTTTACGGATCAATTTTTTTATTGGTACTTATAAGGATAGTGCAGATTTTGATATACTACCTATGCAAGCATGTCATTTGTTGCTTGCTAAACCTTGGATTCATACAAATAATGTTTTGCACACTACAATCACCAATAGTTATACATTTAAATACAATGGAAGAAAAATTATTTTTGAACTTTTGAGTGCTATTGAAATTTTAAAAGCTGATCTAGAAAGATTAGAGAGAAGAAAGATTGAACCTTTTAGAAAAGAATGGGTGGTTTCAAATGTTGCAACACTTTCATCTAAATCTGTGGACGTCAAAAGTCGCCAACACACCGTTGTCCGGAGAGTCCACCGAAACCCCGGCCGACGCAGGGCCCCGTGCTCCCAACGGACCGGCTCGGCTCGCCGATTCTCGTGTGCGCCGGTGCGTGCGGATGATTTTCCTGCAAACCAACAAAGACAATAAAAGATGTAAAATTCGGGTCATCGGCCTAGATAGACCGATGTGCGATCATGGCCGATTATGGCGTAAGATAGACAAAAATCGGCCATCGACAGGGAACAAGCACGGCCCATCCATTTATGTATTAAATGCCAGGCAAACGAACCGTGATGCAAACGATACGAAATCGGCCGACGCTATAACATAGCTGCCGATTTCGTCGGTAAGCGATCAAATCATTAAGACTTTGCAGGGATGTATTATAAACAAGGTAATTATTAATGGAATATAATTAATTCGATAGCAGGAAGATAGTTCAATCATCAATTAGAGTAATAAATCGGCTGATCGAGTATTTGGCCGATTCTGCCATCGATTATAGCAGATGAATTATTAGATCTATCTAAATGGATAAGGATGATCAATAAAATCATACTAATAACTTGGGTTCAAGAGCAGCTTTAACAGGTTTGGTACTAATCGAACATAAAACAGCTAATGAACGTGATAAGCAATCGGCTAAACACTCCGAAAGAACAAGTAAGACAAATATAACCATGCAGATCCCGAATCGACCAGTCGCTCCAACAGGACAAGTCGATCGATGGCACGCGGCTGGACCAGGTCTAACGGCCGCGCACGTCCGGCCGATTCAAGACAAGCACAATCATAAACGCCTCAACTATGAAAGTAAATCTACACCCTAACCAATCGGCTGCATGCGCCTAGGACAAGTCAACTATCGCAAAGGCAAACACAGGACACGTCAACCGAATCCGCACGATCGAATCGGCCAAGATGTAATGGAATTCTCATAGCGGCTATCGTGACTCGGACGACCAAATCCGAGGCAAATCGGCGTTGCGAGCAAAGGCTGGAACGGGGAGGCGGGACAAGTCAAACTACCTCCACCTCGAGCCCGGACCGAGGTCAACATGACTCATCCCGGCCGATACTCACTAAGCCGATTAGGAACAGATTTGATCGCCGGATAACTAGCAATTAAGCCATCTAATTACGAACAATGCGCCGAGAAACTAGACAACATAATTACCTTATCAAGCCAACTTATTGTCGACCGGAGCCCCGAAGATCCCCGCACGAAAACGAGTAAAGACTTGACAGAAAATTAGGGTTTGGCGATGCGTCGAAAGTTGTGTTGGATGTGAATCGAGTTTACATGTTACATCCGAGTACATATTTATACTCGGCACAAAGAATCCTACTCGGACCCTCTTCGGGCCGATTTCCTAACCGACTAAGATCTTTTTCCAAAATTAAACTATTATTTCTAATTTTACAACGTGGGCCGGGCCCATCAATATTATGCTCTTCCGTTGGCGTCCGCGCACGATTCCCGGGAGGGACGCGCCTCTTACTCGTCCATGCGGCCGTCGGTCTTCGGCCCACCGGCCCTCTTTTGACCTATAGTCGCCGACAATGGGTCCCTTGGTCAAAAACCAGCGTCAACAAAATCTGAATTGACAAAAGAGCAACAAAGTTTCTTGCCTATTGTTCCAGCTAATACCTTTCAGGATATACAAAAGGATGAGGATGAAGTGAAGGAAAATGAGGTGTTCAAGAGCTCATGTGCAAATTCAGAACCATCACTTCACAATGCACCTATTACTCTTGTTGAAAACACAGGTAATGGCAATTGTGCTACACTCACGAAGTTGAGAATTATATTGATGTGCATAATTTTTCCACAAACCATGCTATCGTAGAGCAATTGTTAGTGGAACCATCTCTGAATTTATCTTTGTCACATGATGATTTGCTTGATGATCCTTGCGATAAAGAGGAGTTGTGTGCTGATGCTTCATTTATACCTTTGCAACTAATGAATGAAAATACTTGTGCTAATAATATAACTTTGCTTCCGCTTGCTTCTGAAATTGATGAGTTGAAATTATTGTATTTGTCGGTGTAGGGGGATCGGGGTCCCCCTAACCGCGCGTGGGCTGCTTTCGGCCCACAAACGAAGATGAGGCCCACGAAGCCACGGAGTCCACGAAGCCACGAAGCCCACGAGTCCCGCGGAAGCCGGAGGAGTGGGAGCGCCGGAGGGAGAACGAAGCTTCGCGGTAGTTTCCCCGGCGCCCCAACTACCCGGAGTTAATGCGGCACTCGATGGCCCTCGGCGAGGCCGCAGCCCGACAAGACGTGCGCGCGTCTTCCCCGTGCGCCGCGTCTTGGGAAGCCGCGCAGCTACGAGTACCGGGAGGGCTCTCAGCCAATAGGAAGGGAGAGATTGGGAACGCGAACCAAGGGACAAAGATCACAACGGATTTATGTCGGGATCATGTCGGAACGTGCCGGGGGGACCGGACCCCCACCGGGTGCTCGGGTACCCCTCCGGGTACTTGCGTGGTACTCCTCTCCTTGCCCTATAAAAGGAGGGGATACCCCCATGTAATAGAAGGTTCCTTCTAACACACAAAAAGGCAGGACGTAGGGTATTACGCACTTGGCGGCCCGAACCTGGATAAATCCCGGTGTTCTTACTCATTTCGATCATCCATACTAACGCGCGAGCCGATCCGTTCTTCCCCGAGCCTAACCCAAGGGAGTCTTGACAGGCCCCCATTTGGAGGTGTACTCACACACCGACATTTGGCGCGCCGGTAGGGGGAAGTCGTAGATCTCGATTCGCGCCGTGAAATCCTTCTTCCCGCCATGCGAGGTCCGCGAGCACGCCGCGAACGGAGGACGGCGTCTCCGGCCAGAGCGTCCACCGGCGCCGTCGCCGCGATCGTCGTCACGCGGGCCGCTCCGCTCACGACAATCGTCTCGGCGCCTCGGCGGCCGAGCGTGCTGCGGAGGGCCGGCGCGGCGCCGACCACCACGCCCAAGCCGCCACGCCGCTCGCGTCCGAGCGTGCCATCGCGCGTCGCCTCTTCCAGGAAGAAGAGGGGGACGACCCCTAACCGCCGTGAAGACCATGCTCAACAACCCGCCGGCGGGACCGGCGGGGAGAGCAAGCAAGGGAGTGGCTCACCGGAGTGGGTAAACTCCCGGATACGGCGCGAGCCAAGCGCCGAGCGGGACCGTCACGCCAGCCGCAGCGGCCACCGACCGACAACGACCGCCGCGCCAACCGCGCCAAGGACGCGCGCCCGCCGGCGGCTTCGCTCTCCGTCCACTCCCCACGGGGCGGGGCACCGCGACCTGCGCAACGACCTCGGCAGGCGCCGCCGCGAGGGGGAGGATGCACGCGTCGGCATTGAGCGCTCGCGTGAGCGGGGACGCGAACGTGAGCGCACCTCCGCCCACGACCGCGACGGCCCGGAAGCGGAGACGTCCCCGGAGCGCGAACCCAAGCGCAAGAGAAAGGAGCTCGACCCCTCTTTCCTCGGGGGCTGCGCGGCCCTCTCGAGCGCCCGCGCGACGTCACGTGGCCCGGCAAGTTTCGCCCGGATCTCCCGTAAAGGTACGACCGCACCGCTCCCCGACGAGTTCTTGCAGATCTACTCCACCGCCGTCAAAGCCGCCGGGGGCTCGGAGGACATCATGGCCAACTACTTCCACCGGCTCTCAAGGACTCGGCTCGGTCATGGTTCATGAACCCGACGCCGGAGTCTATCGGCTCCTGGAAGAGCCTCGTGTCGGGAGTTCATGGCCAACTTCCAAGGAACGAGCAAAGCGTCCGGGAGCCGGATCCACCTGGACCGCATCGTCCGGAAGCCGGGCGAGACGCTGCGAGCGTTCATGCAGCGTTTCGGCCAAGTCCGCAACACCATCCCGCGCATCGACCCCTCCCGGTGCTCTCCGCCTTCGCCACGGCGTCCGGGACAAGGATATCCCGGGCGAGCCGGGCGTACACCGGCCGGAGACGGTCACGGACCTCTTCCGCTTGGCCGACGGATGCGCCCGTCGCCGGAAGCCCAAGCGTGGCACGACCCACCGGCGAAGTCCAACCCGGGTACCTCTTCTCCCAAGTCCGGGGGCACCCTCTCCAAGAAGCGGAAGAAGAACCTCGCACGCAAGCGCAAAGCGGAAGAAGTGGCCGCGGCGGAGGCCCGTCCCCCGGGGGCGCGACGCCCACCTCCCGCGGGTACGGCAAGTCGCCGCCTAAATCCCCGGGAACCTTCGCGTGCTACTTCCACCGCACCAACGACCACGACCAGTCGGAGTGCCGCTACATCCAGGCGAGCATCAAACGGCGCGATGAGCGGCGGGCGGCCGAGAAGGCCGAGAAGGAGAAAGAGGAGGAGAAAGAGGAAGTCGAGGCGTACTCGGAGCGCGGACGACTCCATCGCCGTGATCGGCGGGGGCTCCTCGAGCTTCGCGTCCAAAGGCGAGGCCAAGCGCTTTCGCCGCGAGGTCCTCGCGATCACCGAAGGCAAGGCCGCGGCTCCCCTGCTCGAAGTGGGCCGACGTCCCCATCACCTTCGACAAGAGCGACATGGTGGGCCCGGATAACACCAAGGGGAAGATCCCCCTGGTCGTGTCGCCCACCATCCGCAACAAGAAGGTGGGACGCACCCTCATCGATGGAGGCGCAAGCCTCAACCTCATCACCCCGAAAGTCTACGATTCCCTGCAGTGGGCACGCGCCGAGCCTGCAGCCCTCGCGCCCTTTCGTCGGAGTGCTCCCGGGTAGCTCCCGCCCCTTGGGTAGGATTGAGCTCCCGGTCACCTTCGGCACCCGGGACAATTTCCGCACGGAGAAGCTCCTCTTCGACGTCGCAGACATCGGCCTCCCCTACAACGCCATCATTGGGAGACCCGGTATCAACCGAGTTCATGGCTATCCCGCATCACGCGTTTCTCACGCCGAAGATGCCGGGCCCGAAGGGTGTCATCGTGGAGAGGGCGGATGCTGTCAAGGCAATGGCTTGCCTCGAGGACATCTTGGCGGCCGAGATGGCGGCAGAAGAGGACACCGGCACGAAGAGAGCGCGCGACGCCTTGGAGAAGCCCGCTGCGCGATCCGGCCCCAAACGGGCGAAGCTTTCGGCTCCGGGAGAGGTGTCTACCAAGAAGATCTCACTCGGGGGCTCGGAGGACAAGACCACCAACATCGGTGGTGACCTCGACCCGAAATAGGAACTCGCGCTCATTACCTTCCTCCAAGCAAACAGCGACATCTTTGCCCGCCATCCTTCGGATATGCCGGGCATACCCGGGAGGGTGATTGAGCACCAACTCAAGGTCGACCCCGCCGCAAGACCCGTGAAGCAGCGGGCGAGGCGCCAAGCCCCCGAGCGCGAGGACTTCATCCGGGCCGAAGTCAAGAGGCTACCGGAGGCTAAGTTCATCCGGGAAGTCACGCACCCGACGTGGCTCGCCAACCCGGTGGTCGTGCCCAAGAACAACGGCAAGATGCGGATGTGCGTGGACTACACCGACCCGAACAAGGCTTGCCCGAAGGATCCGTTTCCGTTGCCTCGGATAGATTCTCGTAGTAGATTCCACGGCAGGCTGCGACCGCTTTGCATGTTAGATGCGTACTCCGGGTACCACCAAATCTGTATGGCTAAGGAGGACGAGGAGAAGATCGCTTTCATGACTCCCGCAGGGAGCTTTTGCTACGTGAGCATGCCTTTCGGCCTCAAAACGCGGGCCCCACGTTCCAACGGGCCATGCGCTTAACCCCGGACTCGCAAATCGGGAGGAACGTCGAGGCGTACGTCGACGACTTGGTCATTAAGAGCCGCAAGGCACCGTCTCTTCCGTTCGACTTAGAGGAGACCTTCTCCAACCTCGCGCCGCAACCGGGTGAAGCTCAACCCGGAGAAGTGCGTCTTCGGCGTACCGGCAGGGAAGCTACTCGGCTTCCCGGTCTCGCACCGCGGGATCGAAGCAAACCCGGAGAAGATCCGGGCCATCGAAGAAATCCGCCCCCAAAGCGGCTCAAGGACGTGCAACGCCTAGCCGGGAGCATGGCGGCCCTTGGCCGATTCATTTCACGCCTAAGCGAACGCGCTCTCCCGCTATTCAAGCCGATGAAGAGGACGGACAAATTCGAGTGGACCGGGAAGCCGACGAAGCTTTACGAGACCTCAAGCGCTACCTGTCCTCTCGCGCCCGTTTTAGTCGCCCGGAACCGGGTGAGCCGCTGCTCCTGTACATAGCGGCTAACCCGCAGGTGGTCGGCGCGGCTCGGTAGTCGAGCGGGCTGGAGCAGGCGCCTCGCGGTTCTCGGTGAACCAGCAAGCGCGGGTGCCTTGACGGCTCAAAGGCGGCGGACCAACCGGACCCGGGGCTCCACCCGCGACCAGCTCGCGAGTGCTCGGAGCACCCGGGTGCTACGGACGCTCTCGCTCACGACATTGCGCGCGATGCGGCCGCTCCAGCCTGCCCGGGAGGGGCACCCGGGCGGTCCCCAGCACAACAACTACCGCGGACGGCGTGGCACCCCGGCTTCGCCGGGGCTCCGGCTCCGACCTTGTCGCATGATTTGGGCGAAGCCGGGACCACGACCGGAAAGACAAGGATGGATGCGATGATCCCACCCCGCCCGGGGCTTCGGCTCCGACCATGTCTCGCATTGAGGGCGGGGCGGGATCTGCACCAACCACGCCCGACGACAAGCATCGCACCGACGCTGCGTCACTCGGGGCTTCGGCCCCGACTACCGCGACGGGCGAGAGCGAGCCGGGGCCCGTGTCCCCGGAGGCCGAACCTCGCACCCGGCGCATTCGGCGCCCGGTGTATTTCATCGGCGAGGTTTTGCGGGACGCCAAGACTCGGTACCCACGATACCGGAAGATGCTCTACACAGATCGATCGCGTCCCGAAAGTTACGACACTACTTTCAAGGCCATCCCGTCCGGGTGGTAACTACGGCTCCGCTGGAGACCATACTGCGCAACGAGGGAAGCGACCGGGCGGGTGGCCAAGTGGGCCGTGGAGCCGGGGAGTTCGACTTGTCCTTCCTCGAGCACACACATCATCAAGAGCCGGGCTCTAGCCGAGTTCATCGCCGAGTGGACGCCCACCCCGGAGATCGAGCGGGAAGAGCTTAGCACCGGGTACAACGATTCGACGCGCCCGGCGACTACCGGACGATGTTCTTCGACGGCTCCCTCACCCTCAACGGCGCGGGAGCGAGGGTGCTGCTGCTATCACCAACCGGCGACGAGCTACGCTACGCGGTCCGGCTACACTTCCGGTGCACCAACAACATGGCAGAATACGAGGCTCTCCTGGCGGGGTTGCGGATCGCGGCCGACCTCGGGGTCACGCGCCTCCTCGCCAAGGGAGACTCGCAACTTGTCGTCAACCGGGTATCCAAGGAGTACCGAGTGCAACGACCCGCAGATGGCTGCATATCTTGCGGCGGTCGGGCGGATGGAAAAGAAGTTCAACGGCCTCGAGGTGCTTCACGTAGACCGGGCGACAATCACATTGCCGACGAGCTATCCCGGGTGGCCTCCACTCGAGCTCCAACCCCACCCGGGACGTTCATGGAGATCCTGTCATCCCCTTCGGCCTCGACGCCGACCGAGCTCCGGACAGCAACAACAAAGCGCAGGCGCACCCGCGGGATCTGCAGCACACGCGAGAATAGCGAAGAAGCGCTTGCCGGCGAGCCGCAGGACACTCGCTGGATGGACGACATCCTTGGGTACCTGCGTGACGACATCCTTCCGGAAGACGACACGGACGCGGAACGCCTAGCCCGCCAAGCCAAGCGATACGTCATTGTCGATGACATGCCGTACAAGCGCAGTGCCAATGGTGTTCTGCCGAAGTGCGTAAAGACGGAAGAAGGCAACGACATACTTGTTGAGATCCACGAGGGCGAGTGCGGCAGCCACCACGCTCCCCGCACGCCGGCCGGAAAGCCTTCCGGCAGGGTTACTATCGGCCGACGGCCCTCCAGGACGCCACCAGGCTGGTGCAACAATGCAAGGCATGCCGGTTTCACGCCAGCGGACGCACATGCCCGCTCAAGCCCTCCAAACAATTCCCTTATCCTGGCCGTTCGCGGTTTGGGGTCCGGACATTGTAGGGCCATTTCCGATCGCCCGGGTGGGCACGGATGGTTATATGTGGCCATCGACAAGTTCACGAAGTGGGTAGAAGCAGAGGCGAGTGACAAAGATAGACCAAAACTCAGCGGTCAAATTCATGAAGAATGTCATCGCAAGATTCGGGTGCCGCAGCGGATTATCACGGACAACGGGACTCGGTTCACGAGCCATGCATTCGCAGCATACTGCGACTCCCTTGGCACCCGGATCCGCTTTGCCTCAAAAGCCCACCCACGAGCAACGGCCAAGTCGAACGCGCCAACGGAGAAATCCTCAAGGGTTTGAAAACAAGATCGTTTGACCCGTTGAAGAAGAAAGGCTCAAAGTGGGTAAGCGAGATCCAATCCGTGCTCCGGTCCCTGCGCACCACGACGAGTCGAGCCACGGGCGAAACGCCTTTTTTCCTCGTGTACGGTGCGGAGGCGGTGCTACCCACGGAGATCCGGTTCAATAGCCCCCGAGTCGCCGCATTCGACGAAGCCGACCAAACCACCCGGCGGCACGACGACATTGACCTCCTCGAGGAGGCAAGACGGCGAGTACTCATCGCGAGCGCGAGGTACCTCCGGGGCTTACGCCGCTACCACCGGCGGCGCGTGCGCCCGGGAGTTGCAAACGGGAGACCTTGTCCTTCGACGGGCTCGGACGCGTGAAGGCAAGGATAAGCTAACTCCCATGTGGGAAGGGCCCTTCCTCGTCACTGCCGTCACCCGCCCGGGATCCGTTCGGCTGGAGTCGGAGGACGGGTACCCGGAACCAAGCGCTTGGAACATTGAGCACCTAAAGAAATTCTACCCTTAGAATATTCTCGTGGCCAATAGTCCGGGTAGTACCCGGCAGTCCTATCGCCACGGCCACGGTCGCCACGGCACTTGTACTAACGTGTTTTAAATGAAAGACAGCGCCCGGTCGCTTCTTCTCCCATCTCCCGCAGGATCGCCGTCATGCATGTTGAAGTCCTGGTCTCCCCCGTGGGGTAAGGAAGGTCTACGACTTAGTCGGAAGCGGAAGGCCGTGTATGGTCGAGGATCGGACGCCCGAGTCGCGCTAAAGCGCCAGCTGCGAAGTGCCGAGCGGCATACGACTACACGACGCACGCGGACATTCGCACGGAACAAACGAAACAGCGGGTTTAAGCTCTCCATTGACAACGATAAGTTAAACTTGAAGTATCCGGTGTACATACGGGAACACGGGTTTGACGAAAACAAAAGAAAACACAAAAAGGGGGGCACGGGTGCCGGAAACCACTCGCGAGATGGAGGAAGCGGGCACTTAGCCACGCTTGAAGCTCTCCGCGAAGGCGCGCGCGACGGCATGAGCTTGCGCCTTAGCCGTGGCATGCTCGCCCGCAGGGACATCGCCGTTCACCACGGCTAGGAGCGGGAACCCGGGCACCGGGACCGGGGCGTTCGCCGGCACCTCCTCCGGGGCCGCGGCTATGGTTTGCCGCCCCTCATCCTCCGGGACCTCCGCCACCCGGGTATTTAGGCTGCTCGGAGAGTCAACCACCCCCGCATGGCGTACGCATACCCACTCGGGCCGCGGTCAAGAGGCTCCGGAAGACGAGGCGGACCCGCCTGGAATAACGCCGACGAAACGGCCGGTGCACTTCGGCGGCGATCTCCGCTTGCGTCCGCGCCGCCGCGGCCGGCTCGGTCGCCCGCTCGCTCGGCTCAACGCGCCGAAGCTCGGACTCCTCGAGCTGGGACCGCGCCTCCGCGAGCTGCCGCCGGAGGTCATCACCATCGGCCGCGGCGGAAGAGCCGCGACCCGACTTCTTCGGCCGGGCCTCCAACCGCTCGGCTTGCCGGCGGTATTCATCCCGGCTCTTCTCCATCGCCTTCGGCTCGACGGCGAAGGCCTTCGGGCCTCTGCGAGAGCCTCCTCGCGGATGCGATGCGCCAGCCCGTCGGCGAGGCCGCGGACCTGCTCCTCAACCCGAGCCGGACGGGCCGCCTCCGTCTCCAAGGCTTCCCTCGGACGGCGGCCTCGTTCTCACGAAGCCGGATCTGCTCCTCCCGGGAAGCCGGGCGCCCTCGCGCCCCTAAGCGCCGCCTCCGGGCGACCAAGGAGTCACCGGTGCGCTGCACCCGCGCCTCGGCCGCTCCGATGGCCCGCTCCCGTTCGCCCGGCGCAGCCTCCCGAAGGGCAAGCGCGGCCGGCCCGCTCCTTCGGCTCCTCCTCGCGGGCCGCCGCGGTCACCTCGCGACGGGTCACGGCCGCTTCGCGGAGGTCCATGTGGGCCTCCGCCTCTTCCAACTGCGCGCCGCGGGCTGCACGGCACGCTCCCGCTCCGGGACGCTTTGGAGGCGGTTCACGCTTTCAGCCTCGCGGGCCTTCGCGTCACGCGGCTTCTCGGCGGCACGGTCGCCGATGCCGGCAGCTCGGTCCGGCTCATGCTGGACTTCTTCCATGCGGCGCCGATATTGCTGCTGGGCCGGCTTCACCGCCGTCTCCGGGGACCGCCGCGCCTCCGCCACCTCCGCCTCGCGCTCGGCCGGCGCGGCCTCCCGGTCCTCCGGGGACGCGTCCGCCTCCTCCACGGCCGCCTTCATGGCAAGAAGCGACCGGGTGGCCTCCCCGATCACATCGCCAATCTCGTGGCGACCCGTACCGCCGGAGCGACCCGAAGGTGACCCGCTCCGGCCGCGTCCGGCGCGCCCACGGCCCCTACCGGCGGCGGCGGTCGACGATGTGTCTCCGCCGGCCACCACACCGGCTCCGACCGAACGCGTGGAGGGGAGTTCTATAGGGCCGGCGGCGCCGGCACCCGGCCTCGGAGTGGAAGACCGTGGCGGACGCCGGCGGCGCCGATCGGGAAGGCACTCGGCACGTCTCCGGCCGGAGAAGGTGACGCCGGCCGGGGTCGGCCCGGCGAGAGGCACCCGCGGTCTCCCCTACGGCGGGGCGCCCGCAGCCTCCTCGCCGGCAAAGGCACCCGCTGCCCCCTCTTCGGCGACGTCCGCGGCCACCTCCTCGGGAGCGCCCGCGGTCCCCTCTCCGGCGGCACCTGCGGCCACCTCCGCGGGACTATCCACGACCCCTTCCTCGGGGGCACCTGCGACCACCTCTTCGGGGGCACCCGCTGCCCCTCCCGCGTCGTCCTCCGCCCCGGCCACCGGAGCCGCACCGGCCGCTTTGGGGTTCAAAGGGACCGGGTCCGGGTCCGATTCGATCCGGACGATCCTGCAAACAACGCAAGTCGGAACACGTTTGCAACCATCGGCCTACGGCGAGACGAGGTGCAGCACACCGGGCACACGGCTTGAGTAAAAAGAGAGGAAGCGGCCTACCCGTCGCGTGTCCACCCGGCCGCTTGCACCGGTGCGGCTACAGGAGACCTCTCTGCGGAGCGGCCCCGTCACCGGCGCCGGCGAAGCCTGCCGGGCCCGCTTTCGTGGTGCGGAGGCGGGCCGGAAGAGTCGGAGGAAGAGGGCGACGGAGACCTATTCCCCTTGCCTTTGTCCCGTGCGCTCGGAGCGAGGCCTCGCAGCGCCGGGGCTACCACCCGGAGCTCCGGAGGCGCCTCCGGGGCGACCGTCGCACCCGGGTCGGAGGAAGGTGCGACCCGGGTACCCGGAGACCGGGGGCGGGAGTCGGGTTCGCGTCGAGAAACCCGAGCGGCCCCGGTCGGGGCATGCTTGTCAAGGACGGCGCGCTTGTTCGCCGACCGATGGAGGGGCTCGGCACCTTCCGGGTACGCGAAGGAGGCGGGCCACTTCTTCCGGTCGGCGTCGAGTAGGCGAACCGCTCGCGGCCTCGGGCAGGTCGGAGCCCGCCCCGTGCGCGTGCGGCCGGCGAAGTTGAAGTCCCGGTACAGCCACGACGGGACCGATCTCCGGCGAAGGGCGCGATGTTGCGCTCGAGGAAGTCGTGCACCACCCCGCGCGAAGTCGGACCCGCCGCGGCGAGTGCCGCGATCCGGTCGACCACGGCCATCATGCCCTCGGGAAGTCGGGGCACGGCGTCCCGGACGGCCAAGTGCTTGGGCCGGGACCGGCGGGACGCGGAGACGACGAAGATCCTTCTCGTACGGCACCGTGAACCAAGCCCTCTTCCACGCCTCCACCTTGCTTCGCTGGGCGAGTACTCTATGTACCCGCTGTCGGGCCGGCGGTCGGCCGGACGCACCCGATCACCTCCGAGGCATTGGTGAGCGTCATCTTGAAGTAGCGCCGGAAGATGGGGAAGCACGGCTGCACCCCCACGAATCCCTCGCACGGATGGGCGAACACGGCCGGCGCCGCGACCGCGTTCGGCGTGAGGTGCGCCATGCGGATCCCATACTCCCGCAGCACCTCCGAGGAAGAAATCGGAGAAGGCGGGGGAACGGCGCCGGCGACGACGAAGGACAAGAAGTGGAGGATCTCCGGCCCCCGGTCGGCGGCGGCGGCGGTCCCCCGACGCGAACGGCCCCATCGCCGCCCACCGGCGGGAAGGGCAAAAGCCGCGACATGTCGACCACGGCGTCGAGCAACTGCGCCTGATGGCGGGGCGTCTGCCGACGGCGAGCGCGCGTGCGAGCTGCTGCGGCGGGGGAGGATCTTCCGCGGCCCATCTTGACGGCAAGCATCAACGGCGACGGAAGCGGCGGCGCGGATCGGCGAAGAAGAGGGCGAGGGAAGCGCAGCGGCAAGAAAGAAGCTAAGAAGACGGAAGGCGAAGGGCGAAGTGGAAGACGTGCTCCGAGCAACCGGCCCTCCCACTACTTGAGCGCGGACGCCGGGCGGGCCCACGGCACGCGAACCGAAGCGACGCGACGCCTTGGGGCGGTCGTGTCCCGGTAGCCCAAGCGTTTCTCCTCCTCCGAGAGCCGCGCCCGGAGCAACCCAAACGTTATTGGGCACCGACGGGTGGCCCCAATCCCTGCTCCGACCCCGCGGGTCGGCGGCCGGGGCCGGGGCTCCTGTCGGTGTAGGGGGATCGGGGGTCCCCCTAACCGCGCGTGGGCTGCTTTCGGCCCACAAACGAAGATGAGGCCCACGAAGCCACGGAGTCCACGAAGCCACGAAGCCCACGAGTCCCGCGGAAGCCGGAGGAGTGGGAGCGCCGGAGGGAGAACGAAGCTTCGCGGTAGTTTCCCCGGCGCCCCAACTACCCGGAGTTAATGCGGCACTCGATGGCCCTCGGCGAGGCCGCAGCCCGACAAGACGTGCGCGCGTCTTCCCCGTGCGCCGCGTCTTGAGAAGCCGCGCAGCTACGAGTACCGGGAGGGCTCTCGGCCAATAGGAAGGGAGAGATTGGGAACGCGAACCAAGGGACAAAGATCACAACGGATTTATGTCGGGATCATGTCGGAACGTGCCGGGGGACCGGACCCCCACCGGGTGCCGGGTACCCCTCCGGGTACTTGCGTGGTACTCCTCTCCTTGCCCTATAAAAGGAGGGGATACCCCCATGTAATAGAAGGTTCCTTCTAACACACAAAAAGGCAGGACGTAGGGTATTACGCACTTGGCGGCCCGAACCTGGATAAATCCCGGTGTTCTTACTTATTTCGATCATCCACACTAACGCGCGAGCGGATCCGTTCTTCCCCGAGCCTAACCCAAGGGAGCCTTGACAGGCCCCCATTTGGAGGTGTACTCACACACCGACGGTATTCTTTAAGTACTTTAGTTTACATTGAATTTGATACTCTATGTGATCTAATTAGTTTGGAGAAGAAATTTTTATGTGCTGAATTGCCTTGGTTGCCTAGACATACATATCACTATATAGGAAACTATAATTGTCAAGGACAATATATGGTGCTTCGAGTTTATATTTGTTCGAAATAGAAATCTTCTTTGTTTGGGCAATAATGTGATGAATCGGAGGGCTATAGTAACACTAATCATGTAAAATTCAGTGGCTCTAGTTTTGTGTTCAAGAAACAGACTATCTTCCAAGAAGGGGAGCATTGGTGGTTTTCACCTACGATATCTTCTACAACTTTGGTCAAACCGAGGACAGATTGCTTTCAAGGAGGGGAGAACAATAAGGAAATGATATCCTACGAAATAATCATTCAAGTAGCAACGACGTCGAGGACGACTTTTCATCAAGAAGGGGAAGATCATGAGAACATCACACCCTCGGATATAACCAACACTCCTCCAATACACATACATAATTCAAGGACAAAAACTAGAGCACGACAATTGAATTTACGGGTGAGCATGTTCCTAATGATCTCTTTATTTATATTTGAGAGTATATTACTACCTAATGAGTTAATTATTGTTAGGAACCATGGAGATGATGATAATATGGTTAAGGAGGAGGTTGGAGGCGTGAAGGGCCAGCAAGGACGTCCACCACCTCTCTCAAATTCAAAGTCATACAAGTATGGTATTATATCGCCTTCAACAAATTGTGGTACTTTGGACACATCTCTGCAAGCAATTCTTATTCTGAAGTATTCACTTTTTCTAATGGATGATTCATCCACTTCCAAAGTGGTATCTACCGAGACAACCCACATATGCAAGAGTTTTAAAGCTTCTCTTGTCATATGGTACTCCCTTCACTCCGAACCAGGCTGATTGTAATTCCCCTTTTTCCCCAATTGCAAGTGACTAGGGCTTAATGAAAATCCGAGCAGGAGTGGGTTCCATTATCAGATTGAAATGACCCTAATCTTTGATTAATTGTGCATTTGGGAACCTCATAGTGAAATTTGTATCATCTACTTTCTTGGCTGACCACCTCCAAACATTAGCTCCCAAAATATTAGTAAATTTCTGCTCCAATTGTCTAGTTGTCACATAACCTCGATACTACCTTGATAATAGTTGTGTTGGATCTTTCTTTTAAATTGACGTCGGATGGGCAATCGGGAATACGGAAGAAGCTCGCCCCTCCACCGGGTAGCACACAAGGGTGCCACATACTCACTCAAGAGCTTTGTATAGCACTGGTAAGCCTCGTGGCCATATTTACCACATCTTTCACACTTTGAAAACTATTCCTAGGGCATTGTTGGACTTTATGCTCGAACTTCCACATTTGTAATATGGGGCAATTGTGATTCTACCCCCTCTTTTCAAATCCAATTATAGTTTTACCCCCTAAATTCTAACTTTGTGATTTTACCCCTCTTTTTCAAAACGAACGAGATATGGTACCCCTATTCGGTTATGGCATGTTAACACCGTTAAATACCATGTAAAATGATAGAAATACCCTTGTGATTATACCCCTAATTTTCGTTTGTGATTGTGATTTTACCCCTATTTTCATATTTTCATATGTAATTTAATAAGACAAATATATATTATTTGAAATATCCTCAATTTAGCATGAAATTTGATATAATTTGGACAAAATTTTCAGCATCATTTTGATAGCATTTCAGCAACATTTTGACAACATTTCAACATAATCTCAAGCAACACATATTATGACACAATCACATTGTCTAGGTCCAACAAAATCACCATAACATGTCCAAGAGAAGCTAAGAGGTCCAACACCAACATATAAAGACTAATTAGCTATTACATATCCAACATTGACGCATAGATAAAGAACTTGATCATTCAACTCCAAAGAATGCTGCAAGTCTTCCTCCTCTTGTCACTCCCCTTCCGCTTCCTCTTCCTCTTTCCCTTCCCGTTCCCCTTCCTCTTCCCCGTCCTTCCGGACTAGTAGCGCTTGCACTTCCACTTGTTGCAGCACTTGAACTACATATTGAGTTAAATGAGTCAGTTTAATGTAAGAAAACATAAATGAATAATTTCAACAAAAAACAAAAATGATAATTCCAGTATAGAATACTTCGATGCTTGCCCATTAGCTGGATCATTGCTATCCATTGCCGATGCATTCGCTGAAGTCGAGAGCCTCATCTTCTTTTCTTTAGTCTGTGAGACCTCCTTGACAATACTTGGCTATATGTCCTAGTTCACCACATTCAGTACACTTTCTCTTCTTTGTGCCAGCCTCATCGGATGCTTTGATCCTGGATATTCTTGGTCTCCCTGGTTTCCTTCTCAATTTAGGCTTGCAGATTTTGTAACCTAAATCAACATGTGTCCACCGATGTTTGGATGTCATTGGATTGAAAACACCCGCATATGCCTTTCTCAACCTGCCAACAGAGTAATATTCATGGACAAATTCTTCCATATGCACCTCCCTACTAAGTTTTGCAATGACAGCCAAGGCATGGTTACATGGTTTTCCGAGTCACTTGCCAAGCCCTACAGACTGCAAGTTTGTTGAGCCAAGTTGATTGCATGCCTTATTGTTGACATGGTTACTTCAAGCAGTGACACCTCCACATAGTAAGGCCTCATAATCCTTTACGAGGCTTGTTTTAACGACGAGCATTCAACTCTTGAATAATGGAAGGAATTATTGTGCCATGCATGTTTCTAGCAAGATTGGCTCTCTCAACAAACTTAGTTATGATCATCCGCCTTATTTTGTCATGCATGTCTACAATATGTTGGTCCTTGGTTTTTGACACCCAACTTTTAAAACTTTCAGAGAGGTTGTTATTTATGTAATCTACCTTGAATTCTTCATCGAATTTGCTTCTTGTCCATAGAAAAGAATGATAATCATCCAACCATCTAAGTGCATCCGGAGCTTTCTCCTCTATCTTTCCCATGTGATAATTGTACTTGATCAATTGTGTAAGTTTTAGCAGCAACCCACATATTTTGAGAGAAAAGTGTACCCGAATAGTGTTGCTTCATATTCTTCCATAAGTGGCGCATGCACTCCCTATGTTCCACACCTGGATACACCTCATGTACAGACCTTCTCAAGTCCTTTGCATGCATCTCGTACTGATTACCAAACCTACATGTCACAATTGTATCATATTAGTCCTTTGCATTTGACAAAGCACATTGGAAGATTAAACTAAATAAATGCCAAACCTATAGGAGTTCCTATAGCTTTCTTCAAGCTATGGATGAACCATGTCTAGCTTTCCTCCAACTCTGTCTCTATCACTCCATAAGCCACCGGAAATAGCCAGTTATGACCATCCACTCGCAATGACTGAAGCCAACCGACCTCTTGACCTTCCTGTCACGTGAGTAGAGTCCATGGCGATATAGGGTCTACAACCTTCCAAAAAACCATCAATGCATGGCTTGAGAGCTACAAAGAACCTCCTGAAACACATTATTACCATGTGTTTCGGTGTCTATCTCAACGACACTACCGAGAACGGACCTCAAAAGTTGAGCTTGATAAGTAGGCAACAAATTGTAGCTATCATCCCACTTCCCGTTTATGATGTCAAGTGCCCTCTCTTTGCCTCCGAAGACCCTGTGATATGGAACTTCGAACTTATACTTCTTCTTCAGACTCATCCTGCAACTCCTTTGGTCCCATTGTAGGGTCATCCCTCAACAAATCAACCGATCCGTCGACTACCCATTTATTTGATGCCATTGTATCACCACACTTGTTCACGGACTCACAAGAGTGCAAGTTTCTTTTCTCTTAACCTGTGCCAAAAAAGATATTATTATAAATTCTCATATAAATATTATGAACTAATTGAAACATATATAAAAAATTAGATATGTATTTACCTTGCAACCACTGAACTTCTTCTTGCTAGTAGATGCATGAAACCACCACTTGCAACCCTCCTCCGCTTTCATGCATCAACATCATATGCAAAGGTAGGAACATCATCCACATCATCATCATCAACTATTTCATGGTCTGGATCAAACTCAATATCGGAATCGGATGATGCAGCCAACTTTGTGTCATAGCAACTATCGCTTAGCGCTTGAAGGGAGTCAATGTCGGAGAGAGCACCCTCAACCTTTCTTTTACATTTTTTTGCGTGGGATGGATCAGCAGGAGGATCCATGTTTAGTGGTGGAGCACTCGGTGTTTCAATCACTTTCTTCCTCACTTTAGGGTGGCACCTACGCTTAGTTGGTGAAAATTGCAATGGGCCATGAAAATCCTTAATCTCAAGCATCAACACGTATAATGTCATTCTCAAGATTAAGTTGAAACCATTCAAGAAGTTGTTCATCAGCTTTTATCTCAATTGCAATATCATCCAAACCACGATACAAACATATGTATTGCTTCGAACCCCATATGCATTTGGCGCCAATATGATCTACCAAATTCAGCAGTCCACAATTATCTTTGTCAACAATAAATGATGGTAGGGTTGTTCTTTGGCAGTAGCGCTTTGGTTCCCCATCGGGCAAAGCAAAATATGTAGCAATCTTAACCACAACATGAAATTCAGATTTACATGACCTACAAATCAGAGTACAACATACACCATTCCAATTTTAGACTCAAATTAACCTATACATTGAAATTCAAACCTACTAGTATACCTAGATAACCACATTTGAGGAAGGAGTCAATTTACCTCACAGGCTCGATGCTTGGACTCCATCCAGTGCGTTCCTTCCTCCCGGCCTCGAGCACGTGAGCTCTTTCATCCCTTGTACGTAGCCGTCCGCCACCCGCAGCAACACCATGCGTCGTCCGCAGCTGTAGCGGCGTCGCGCGCCGTCCGCAGCAGCCGCGTCGCGCGCTTCCCGCAGCGATCGCGGAGTCCGTAGCCCGCAGTAGCCACGCCGCGCACCGCCCGCGAGTAGCCGCGCGCGTCCGTAGCTCTGCAGCGATCGCGTCGCGTGCCGCCCACGGCAGCCGTGTCGTGCGTTGCTCGCAGCAGCCGTGCCGCGCATCGCCAGCAGCAGATCACGGCGTCCGCAGCCCGCATTAGCCGCGCCGTTCGCAGCCCCGTGCCGCGCGCCGTTCGTAGCAGCCGCACCGTTTGTAGCCCCCGTCGGAGCCGTCTCTAGGGTTAGGGTTTCATTGCTTTTGCGGGAGAGAAGGTTCGAGCTCGGCGGGATGAGTCTCGTGGGAGGACTTTGAGTAAAAGGATGATAGGAGGGTAGTCTCGTCTTTTCCTTTTTTTCCAATTTTTTTTTCTATTTTTAATCCGGATGAGGTAACGAGGGAGCAAAATGAGGGGCAAATGGTAGTTTCGTTTTGGAAAAAGAGGGGTAGAACCACAAAGTTAGAATTTGGGGGTAAAATCACAATTGGATTTGGAAAGAGGGGTAGAATCACAATTGCCCCTTGTAATATTTAAGAGCGAGAACCGTAAGCGGTTGGATTTGGATTCCACCTTTGCCTTTCGCACTCGAGCCTTTCTCCGTGCTTGAATCCTTCTCATCTTGATGAGGGCCTTGCTGCTCTTGTTCAACCAACTTGTCCCGGTTTGATTCCCATGTTTCGTTTGGAGCTTTCGCTCCGATCCGTTTCGGATCTAGGGGAAGAGGTTTCGGCGTTCTCAACCGGATCCCCTCGACCTCGCCCCATTAGCCTCCACTCTTGATCTCGATGCCAAGAGAAGCTTCTCCCTCTTCCCGCACCTCGTCCTTCCCTTCCATCTCCAAACCCCTCTCTTCCCCAACCTCGATTCTCCCTTGCATTCACCATGATGACAAGTGCGAGCCTTGTCTTCACCACTTGGGCAAACGATCGCCGCCCACTCGCTTTGCTCTTTCCCCGAAGTGACCGAAAATAGTTGTTGCATGAGATTTGGTGGCTTGGCTTTGGTTGAAGCGGGAGAGAACCCTAGCCCTAGCTCACCATGAGGAGGCATCCCCGAGCACCCCGGGCGAGTTGGTAAGGCTATCTCCAACCCATGACACCCATTTGAGAACGAGGCGAGCGGGGAGGACGAGGCAAGTCCTCGTGCTCGGCTAGGCGAGGGACCGCGACGTGGAGCCGGGCGGGGGTAGGCGGGAGGAGCCACGGCGGCGTCATCGGTGTGGAGCCGGGCGGGCGGACATGCGGCATCGTCGAGGCGGCGCTCGCGGTCGCTGCGGCGCGGGGGTGGGGCACGTGGGTGGCCGATGCGGCGATAGGTCGGTGGGTCGTCACCTAATTGTTGATCGCGGGTGAAGTGGCTTCCAAAATGGGTATCCGAATTGGATCTCCGGTTGGAGATTGTTTTTTGCATTTTGTGAGCCATTTTGGATTTAGATGGGCGAGATGAGTCGCGGGTTGGAGACAGCTTAAGGATGCGAACCTTGTGACTCCCACCTACCCTCGCATCCCGGTTTGGTTCGATCGGATCCGCATCGAGGGTAGATTCGGAGACGGTGTCTCCGCCTCGGTGCACGATGCGCCCCATTCCGGGCCACGTATCCGGGATGGCGTAGATCTCTAGCGTACGTGCATTTGCTCCCGACCTCTTCTCCACGTGTGTCTCGCATCCGCCATGGATCTCTCTCTCTAGATCGTATCGGGCACCAACGGCGTCGTCCGCGCCGAGAGCTCCGAGAGCGTTACCATCCTATCCTCGTCAAACTAATTGATGTCATCGAAGCGAAACAGATCACATTCTGAAAATTTATAGTCGTCACATCAAAAAGAATCTTACTATTTATGTGTACTAAATAAAGTTTAATTATAAAATAAATTACAGGCCCTAGACTAATTCACGAGACGAATCTTAAGGTTAATTAAGTCGTGATTAGAAGACGATTATCTGTAGCAACACTTTAGCAAAACATAGATTAATTAAGTTCATTAGATTCATCTAAAAAATTAGCGTCAATCTGTCAAAAGGGTTTTGACATTAAATTGATCAAAATATTCATAAATAATAAGATTCTCTTTAATGTGATAGATCTTAAATTTTAGAGAAAAGGAAACGAACAGGGCCATAGTTTTTGTAAGATTATATGCCAAATATTAGTTAACAAAGGGTCAAAACGCAAAAGTAGTTCTGAAGGTCCGCGTTTTTTTGTTTTATAGCTGAAGGTCCGCGTTGAGGAAGCAGGAGGCGGAGCCCGGAGCTGACATGCCGAGTCGCTGAAATCGTTTATGGTTCGGACCCGTGCATCTCCGTCCATAAAATAAAAGTTCAGAGAAGGGGATTTTTTGCATCGACGGGGCGATTGCCAGCCGCCCTTCTCAGGCCAGGACAACGCCGACGCAACTTTTTCCTGAAGATCCAGAATTCAGGTATGCTTGTTTTTCGTTCCTGCGCGAGATGAACATCTTCCACTCAGAGTATTCTGGATATTTAGTCTCTTTTGCATGTAGTAAGTGTTTTGTTTCGATCTTGATACAGTGGAAATTCTCCTTTATATGCTTACATATAATTTCAACGAACAACACTATTAACCCCAATATGAGAACAGATCTATCGATGTCACGAGACCAACATTTTTTCCTCATGTTTATTTCAGTGCAAAATACTTAGTGAATTTGTCAATTTGGGGTGCCATGGCAACAAGGAATAAGAGGAGGATTGTAGCATCCAATTGTGCTCAGGTGCTGCCGGAGGAGATGCTGACGGAGGTGTTCCTGCGGCTGCCTGTCAAATCCATCCTCCGTTTTCGCGCCGTCTGCCGGTCCTGGGCTGCTTTACTTTCTTCCGAGGAATTCTGTGGTCTTCACTTGGAAAAAGCCAAGGCGGTGGCAACACCTAAGCTATTTTTCACCGCACCAACAACTGGTTTCGACGCTAGGGCTGTGTACCTAGGCTCATCGTCGGGCCCTGATCATGACCTTCTATTTACTCTAGACGATATATGTGGTGACTTTGTGGACATGACACCTGCACCGTGCCATGGCCTCACCCTTCTAATTGACGCTTTGGCGCCAGCTTACTACGTTTTCAATGCAGCTACAAGGGCAGTCACCAGGTTGCCGCCTTTCCAAGATGTGAATTTTGCAACGGCTGGACTTGGTTTTGATGCCCAAACAAAGGAGTTCAAGGTGGTCAGGTTATTTATTGGAGAATGTCTTGATAAACAGCATATTAAGTGTGAGATACACACTCTAGGGGGAAGCATGGAGATAGCTGGAGACCAGCTAGTCAAGGTGTACCCTTCAGGTTCTGCAGGGCTGCTGAGGGTGCTATTACCCATTCAATACTAGACAAACTGCTGCCAGTGTTTGCAGGCGGATTTCTACATTGGTTTAACCCGTTGTTTGCTGTCAAAAGGCCACGTACTGGCATTCTATCCTTTTCTATCACAGATGAGACCTTTAAATGGGTCCAGTCACCACCCTTTGTGCCTCCAGGTGTTCGCTTTGAAGTAGTTGATGGACACTTGTGTATGGTCCGTGAACGAGAAGTATCAGGTATGCATTTGGTGGAACTTGCTGACCAGTTGTGTATACTCCGAGACCTTCGAAATGCGTCACGTGATTGGAGCATGTTAGAAATTTGGAGGTTGGAAGACTCCGGTGGTTGGTCATTGTTGCATCAGATTGATTTACTACAGCACGTTGCTAGAGATTTAATTGAGGCTCCCATTGTCAAAGTTATCGGTTCTATTGGCAACTGCATATCAAAGAATAAGGTAGTCATTGTTACATCTAAGCGTAAGGTGATTGTCTATGACCCTGTGTTTGATACTCTAGAAACAATTCTTGCAATCACAGAAGCCCATTCATCTTATCAAACTGAGCAGTCTGCTATTAGAATCTCTTTGTATCAAGAGACTCTTGTCCCCGTACATAAAACAGAAGAGGAGATAGCGTTGTCAACTCCAGTGTCCAAGGCAACAAGGGAAATCCTGCTTCGGCTCCCAGGCTACTATCTCGTACAGTTCAAAACTGTCTGCAAGTCGTGGCTTAGGTTGATCGAGAAAAAAGCTTTGTTCGCTCTTATTATTTGCAGAATATGGAGACAAGGCCAAAGATCATGCTTGTGGGAAAAGGCAATCAAGGATCATGCTTTAGTTTTGTTGCCGTAACAAATTTGCTTCGATGCACTCCTAGTCGTGACACATGGCTTGACACAAAGTTGGTTTGCTCTAAGCCTTGCCAAGGTATGAACCTGCTGAGCACTGAAAGGGAAGATTATCTCTACAACCCTTGTACAGGTTACCGAATTGTCTACCACACTAGAGGGCATTCTTCGTACATACCCGGAAATTGTCCTAGTTATACACTTGAAGAGCATTCTTTTTCAGTTGGCAACAAGATTGTTGGTCTCGGATTCAATCTGTTGAAGCAGGAGCATGTCATTGTTGAAATTTTTTATCGCTGGAAGGATTTCAAATCCCGACTATATTTCTTGACATGCACAATTCGTTCTTGTATCATAGACTCTGTGGAAAGCTCTCTCTTTCCACCTTTGCCTGTGAATGATATGCCACCTACCTACCTTGAAGGAATGCTCTACTGGATGAGTGATCCAAGATTGGGCCAGAGCTATCAAAGGGCCATTGTATCACTCGACATAGCAACAAACAAGTTTGATGTCATTCCGTGCCCATCATACATTGCAAAGTGGAACAGAAGTCCTTGTCGAGCATTTGTGGTAGAGTTGGAGGGAAAGTTGTGTGCTGTTCTTGCAGACCAACTCACAAAAAAGTTAAATATTTGGAAGGTGGAGAATGGTCGATGGGAGAGAACACATATGATACAATTAGAAGGTTGGTCAAGCTATTCTCTTGGGTGTGCTGTTGTGGTGCCTTGGGCTATTTATCCAAAGGATGGCAAGATCCTGCTGAATGCAGGAAGGAAACTTGGTATTTATGATCCAGCAAGGCAGTCTATCAAAAGTTTATATGATCTCGATGAGTTATTACGTATCAAAAGTACAACGGAATCTTCTGGTGTTGGTGCTGGTGGACGTTTTCAGATCAAAGACAAAAATTCTGTCAAGAAGTGGTGCCGTGCATCGAAGCCTCCTTTTGAGGAAAACAAAGTTTCTGATGTGTGTGCCACTGTACATTCTTCAGAAGAAATAAATCCTTCCTATACTAAATTTATGCCCTTGGTCCCTATATTATATGAAGAGAGCCTGGCAAGTTATCCCCTTGTGTGCAAAGCAAGGTGGTTGCGCCGATAAAATCACTGATTGAGATTTACTACTGCAGTTCGATGACATTAGCTACATGTTCTTTAGCTTGGTTTAATAACTACTGTCAGGTTGTTGCCATCTGGCCATTGAACTCTTTTGTCATGAATGTTAGTTGCCTAATGTATTTTGACAATGTAATGATGTTGCTTCCATGTTTCTTCTATCTCTGCTTGCTCTTTTCTTTTCATAATAATATAATATATTGTTTCCCTAATGGATAACACGTTTTCAAAAGGAACTGTCTGTTATTACCTTTGTTTCTTCTATTTTCCAGAAGGTCGAATATTACATCTAATGCATTATACTGAGCAGAGTGGTGTGGTTGATAAAATAGTGAATTATCTTGCATGTTGTCCAGGAATCTGATCTTCCTTGAAAAACAATAATCTAACTAGTCTGGATTGTTGAATCCTTGTGGGATCAATAGAACCCGCTGCCTGTAATTGAGTATAATTCAATTCCTGCATCAAAGTTTGAGTTTCACAAATTCAACTCTCATAAAATGAAGGAGAAAGGCTAAAAGATGAAAATTGCAAGCTGTGAGCTCATATTATATAAATGATACATTCTTATATAACAGAAAAAAAGTTTACACGTAGTCTAAAAGCGACCAACTGGAATCCATAGGTACATGCAGCTAAAAAAAGATTTTGTTGAGACAGAAGGAATAGAAAAATGCACCGCTGTTTCATCTGCATTTGTGGTTGTCCTTGATGTGCTTGAGGAAGTTGTTGCATCGATTGCATGGATGGTAGTGACTGACCCTGAAGCGGTGACTGAAGTTGCTGAACAGCAATCTTTTGTTGGTGCTGTTGAAGCAAAAACAGTTTCTGCTGCTGCTATTGTTGCTGCTCATACAACACATATTCTTCAGGCTTCTCCCTTTGCAGGGACATAATGGCTCATAAGAATAGAACCAACAAAAAAAGCCGATTGAAGATAATAAGCATTATTTCCAACCTTACTCACACGAGTAATGCTATTGCAGTATTTCCTTCAGGGGAAGTATGCTCTGTCCAGTTGCAGGTTAAAGATACTGCAGGCGAAGTGATCTGCTGTGGAATTGCATAATATTTGTCTGGATAACAGCTCCTGGAGCGGCAGGGGGTATTGGATTGTGTTGGCTGTCCAGACTCAAATGCAGAAAACACCGCTCAGAATCTTATCAAACACTAGAAAGATAGCGCGGCAATTAGCCGCGCGTTATTGACCCTCAGCAATGATGTTTTGAGATTTTATGATGTTGAGGAAGCTAGCGCGATCCCTTTTTTTACAGATTTTTAACTATATATATATATAACAAAATAGAAAGTATAGAATAGTCCATCCTGTCGATTTTGTACATAGAGACCAAAAGCCACTTGAGTTTAGCTGTTGCCTTTACTTACAGAGCATTTGGGAACAGATTTTATTGGAACTCTTTTGATGTTTAAAAGAGTTCCTTCAAATCTGTTGTAGCAAAATAAGTCATTGGCAGTAGATACATGCCTACTACAAGAGCATGCATATAGCAAAAGCTTCAATTACTGTAGTCTGTGAATATGTCATATTATATGTAGATGCCAAATATTAAGTAATTTATATATTTCTTGCAAAAGCAGTACGAAGTTATCTTGTTCCCCCCCCCCCCAAAAGTCAGCTGCCAACATGTACACCACAAATGATGATTTTGTTCTTGTTTGACCTGTGACAAAAATGGAATAGATAATGCAAGGGATTATTTATTTTTATTTAATTTATGTACCATTATATACATGAATTATGTAGAACTATTTTTTCCTTACCATACAGCCTTCCTTTCTTGGAATGCATCTGATTCTTATTGTCCAGACCATCTTGGTCAGCACTGGTACCACACTGCTAGTTGAATGAAATAGAGAAATTAATAAAATATTATTTGAATCAGAAGAAAATAGAAACCCTATCAGTTATGTAGTACCTGTGAGTGTGGTAATATATCCATATATGGTCTTTTGCTCCCAGTTAAGGTTTCCTGATTGACATTCCTGCATTTTTTTAATATGAAGTGAACATATTTATTTCAGCTTATCTGAAACTTAGAAATAATTGTTGCAATGAAGGAAAACATACCCAGTTTGTTCAACGTCCATTGGATCGCTTTCGTTGTGAAGGTGTGATGGAGGTATGACAGTATTATTCTATGATTTTATAAAAATTTAGAGTTAGTGAACTTAGCTATAATAAAATGAAAATGAAATTATATTTGAGTTACCTCATCTTGTATTATCTTTGACCTGATAGGAATTAATGGAGCTCTTGGAGCAGATAGGACTGATGAACTTGAAGTAGTGAAAGGTTCATTATTTGGAATGTTTGGTATACTTGTCTCTCTGCCTAACGTCGAGTAATATTGACAACTTCAAAGGATGGATCATCTCTTTTACTCCTGACAGACTCTCTTGTTGAAATCCTTACAACAAAAGTGCACTTTTGGCCAACCAGATTGGATATTTCCAGCGGAGTATCATACATGCCATATTTGCTCTGAAGCAATTCAATAGGTTTTCCAATCAGTTGTTGTGCTACATTGTCGATAAGAATGAATTCAAGTTCATATGTTCCGTCACTCCCCATGAGACAAAGCTTGTATCTATAATAATATTTGCATGTAATCAGATATTATCTCTGTTTTAAAAATATATTTAGAAAATTTAGAACATTAAATTCATACCTGTAATACATTTGAGTGCATGAGCATTTCTTATTGTTACATTTGTAGGTTGAACCAATCAATCGAGTTCTTGCCCGACAAGCTCTGCATGCTGGATATAACCAAGTTCTGTTTGGAGCTATTCTTGTAATTGTTATTGTGCATTTAAAATTTTGACCCTAAAAATATTTTCCATTTGTCATGAGCTAAAGCATGTAAAAAGTTGAAAGAATTTGATATTGAAAATAGTTACAAACAATATATACTAACCGCTTGTTCAAAAGGGCAGATATCCTTTAGCTCCAATACAGTTCTATGAGGGATCTCACTGGGACTGCTTTGGTCACTATCAAGTTGTATCTTCTCCACAGGTTCAACTTCAAGTGGAAGTCTATATATTGCCAAAAAACTAAAAAAAAATAGTTAAATTTGTAACCCGTAAATAAATATAATAAAATTGTGAATTGAACTATTTGACTTAAGGATTGAATTGATATCATAATTAATCATGATAGCAAAGGATTATCAGTCTTATTTTGGAGCAAAATAATAAACTTTTGTTCATTATAACCTTGACTGAATACGGTAATAGATTATTTTTCTCACCTTGCATAGAATTCATTAATATGCGGTATATCCTCATTGATGTACCAACAACAAGCTGAGGTTCCACTTAGAAATGGTGGTCCTGTAGTTTTTGAATAGTGTCCCAACAAATATTATAATAATTGGGTCCTTTTGTCCAACATCAAAGACCAGGTCTCCACTAAATTCAGATGCTCTAGAGCCCCACAATGACATTTGAACGGTATTACCACTATAGATATGAATAAGAAAAATATTGGTAAGTAGAAAAAAGGTTGAGAGACAAAAAGAAAGACTCTTAGAAAATTAGAGTTCATTATC
Source organism: Chloris gayana (assembly GCA_031894775.1). Classification (NCBI taxonomy): domain Eukaryota; kingdom Viridiplantae; phylum Streptophyta; class Magnoliopsida; order Poales; family Poaceae; genus Chloris; species Chloris gayana. Next base: position 113,967 of record JAUNZO010002648.1, read on the forward strand.
TTTCATCTCTTAGCACAACAATTCTTTTCATCTGTTGTTTGCCAAATGAATTACGAACCAGTTGTTGCATTTGATACAGCAACTACTTGCCCAATCACATCTGAAATTATTAGACAAAAGTTTTCATTAATATTATGAATGGAGAAAAATATGAATAAAGGTACAATAAAGATAATGTAATTACATGTTACCTAGGAACTTATCTTTTTTGTTCACATGCTCCAGTAGTTGTGCAATTGGAGTCAACGTGTAGACATATCTTGGAAATTTGGAGGTTCCGGATGTACTTGACTTATTTGTGTTCTTTTATTTAACTTGATCATATAGGGACCATCCACAACTTTGAATAAAGGCTTTGCATTTTCAACCAAAAACTTTTTCAAAATAATGACCATGCCTTCTTGCAAAGATGGTTTTAACACCGGAATTGCATCAGGTGGTATTTCGACATACATTGAATTGTTCTGCACAATTTTATTAGAAACATAGAAAGATTGCTTCATATTTAGCACTTTAATGAAGAAAGGCTCAAATTTTGAATGTGAACTAAGGTATTTACCTTTTCATCAACAATTATCGGATCTAAGTGTTTCACATCACCGTCATCCGTGGTTCCTCGATATTCCCACATTCTTGATATTCGACTTGCACTATTGAGTTGAAACTTGATGTGTGCAATTGTGATAATAACATGATGTTCATCTGAAAAATAGGGATGCAAGATTGTTAATCCAGATTTAAATATATTTGAAAATGTCATGATATACTATATTACGTGTTTCATCTCCACAACTCCCATCATCATTTTCAATTAGAATTTTTAGACCATTTTTTGAAGTGACTTGTGAAACTGCTACATATAACTGACCATGTGTAAATATAGGTTTTTTTTAGGTATATAGCAACATTGGCCAACGTTTGACCTTGGCTTTTATTAATAGTCATTCCATAACAAACTTTAATAGGAAATTGACGACGATTTAATATAAATGGCCAATGAGCACCTCTAGTTGTAAGATTTATATGGGGTATATAAACTTTATGTCCAATATTCAAACCTGTTATAATATAGCTTCAATAACATTGTCAACAAGATTTGTAACTATTAATCGTGTACCATTACATAATCCAATGCTTTGGTTTAGATTTCGTAATAGAATAACAGGGACTCCTATTTTTAGAGTCAATTTATGTTGAGGATAGTTGTTGGCATTAAGTGTATTCAAATATTCAATAGGGTATAGGATATTTGCATCATTACATGTATCAAATGATTTTGAAATTGAATCTGCACTAAGGTATTCTCTTGCTTCTCCTGGTACTAAGGATAGAAAATAAGCATTGATCTCATCAGCTATTTCATTTGTTGGGGTTAATATAGCCCTTTGTTTTAAGTAATCAGGGTTAGAAAAGTTGTGTACGAAATCAGGGTATATTATATTTACTAATGCAGGAATTTTCGAACTATCGGTAAATACAAGCAATTCATGTGGTACTCGTATCCATGTAGCTTCTATATCACCAACATGTTTAGATGCTGGTAAATTTCCATCACCTACATTTAGTACCCATTTGTTGAAATCTTCCATTTCAATGTAGTCATCATCAATAATGCATTTCTTTTTTAGGCGCATGTTTTCTCGTTAGTTTTAAAACTTGGACATGTTTCCATATGTATGATTTTAGGATTGAGGCATTGATAATTTGTGATCTTGTGCCATTTTCAATAATTGGTAGTATTTGTCTTAAATCACCTCCTAGTACTACCACTTTTCCTCCAAATGGATAAAGTTTGGTATCTTGTTTTAATTGGCTAAGTATGTCTCGAAGTGATCTATCGAGTGCTTCAAAGCATTGCTTATTTGTCATTAATGCTTCATCCCAAATTATAAGAGATGTTTGTATCAACAAATCTACAAGCATTGTTAATCATTTTATATCGCATATTGAGGTGTCATCTATGTCTAAGGGAATTTTAAATCTAGAGTGGGTTGTTCTTCCATTTGGTTGTAGTAGTGATGCTATACCCGATGAAGCTATAGTTAGAGCAATTTTTTTAGAGATCTTACATATGAAACAATTGTGTTCCAAAGATATGTTTTACCAGTACCTCCGAATCCGGATACGAAATAGAATGCTGGAGTATTCTCTAGTACACTTTTGACAATAGTGTGAAAAGCATGCCTCTCGGTCTCAATTTAAATTAGTATACAATCTGTTTGCTTCTTTTTCTAATTCTTCTATATCATAACTCATTTCCTCTTCAATTAGTCTATTATTGTTATTAAGAATAGTACTATATTGGTTGCGTTTTGATGGTAAATTAAATGTGGATATTTGGATTCCATTCCTAGAGAAGAGATATTCTAAATCATCTAATAGTATATCACGTAATTCATCATCTGATGCAATATAAGGCATTGGGTGGTACTTAAGTTGTAATTGATGTTGGAAATCATCTATCATCAATCTCCAATTTCTTTCAAAAAATTATTTTTCGTTTTGTATTCCACAAAATAATAGCATTGTTACAAAAAGTTGTCTTAGTTGATATGCTCGATGCCCAAGTAGCAGCTTCCGTAAATGTCCAATACCATTCATCATCATTGTTTAGTAGTCCTCGTGCCGCACATGCTTCTTTAAATGTATTATATATAACTCCTTTATATGTTCTAATGTCTTCATAACTTTTTGCACCTTTTACTATCATTAAGAGCATACATAAGTAAAATCTTTCTCCTTCTAATGGATTAACATAATACAAAAGGTCTATTTTAAAACCGTAAGTTCGTTTGTCCCATCTTTGTTTTTGTTTTGTTCCATGACCATTTTAATGGGAATTCACAATATGTTAGATTTTGTGCATCCTCGTATATTTTATTTGTTGTAAACCATTCTGTTAGCATTGTCTTTTGATTTTTTGGATCTTCTATCAAAGTTTTTAAAGTAGCATTATTTTTAAATATTATTGTGTTCATTAATGGTAAATGCACCGGTAGTCTTTCTACGGCAGGTGTATGATTGTGGATTTCAAAACCAAATAACCTCCAAAGAGCATATTGGTCACAAATGTACCTAGATTCTAAGTATTCTTTAATTTCATCAATCATTTCATTTCCTTTATCAACAGAAGTATTTTCACCTTTTTTAACACGCTCAAATATAATTTTGGCTTTATCTCGGTCCTTTATTGACATATTTAAACAAATATTTTAAAATTCTACTTTTATTACAATATTCTACATTTATATGTGCTTGATAGTTTTTTCAATAATAGCAAGTTATATGGTACAACCCATCTATTATCAAGATTATGTTCATCTCTACGAATGTAAATATTATTTGCATGTCGTTTATATTGTGTAAATCCATTCTCATCAAATGTAGTTTCTTCTTGAAATTGTTTTGGATAGAATTTAGATCATTTATATTTTTTCATACAAGCACAATGTGGATTCATATTACCACAAGGTCCGTGCATCATATGTTCAGCAACAAGTATATATCCAAGGGGATCTATTTGTGGATCTGGAATTTCAGCCGAAATAAATTGATCTATAATATCGAAGTAATTTCAATTCCATTTTTAGACAACCAAAGTAATATATGAACGTGAGGTAGACCTCTTTTTTGAAATTCAATTGAATATAGAATTGCATTTGTACGGCCAAATATTATTCCAGATCGTAAATCATTAATTAGCTCTTCTAATTTCATATGGAAGACCCGTACTATTATCTCCGATGTGTCACTTGGCTGTTGACCAGGTCCTAACATTTCAATTATTTCAGGCCATTTAGTATTACATGTGAATGTTATAAATAGGTCAGGTGGACCATATACACGACATATAGCAATTCCATCATGATAATTTTGTATCATGTACCGTTTACATCATGTATGACTTGATGGCAAGATAACTCTTTTTCCTATTTCTTCACCTTGGATAAATCCTTTTTCTATTGCGTCAACTATCCCTTGTAGATACTCCACTCTAAGTTTATCTTGATTTTTTGCTATCCAGGTTAATCTATTTTCATCTTCACAAGCATGACAATCAACTACTATTTGCTTAGATAGTCTGCCATAGCGAGAGATATGGATTTGGTTGTCCTCTTCTATTGTTCACAACCTTATTACACAAATCATTAAGAGAAAAGCGGAACAAGCCTCCGCAATCATAGCCTTTACCGACAAATGTCCCATACTTAGAAAGTATACATTTATTCAACTCGGAGACTAGTTTATAACCATCTCGACATAACAAAGACCCACTAACGAGATTCCTTTTGATTGAAGGGACATGCTGCACGTGCTTCAATAGCACCGTCTTTCCCGAAGATAGCTTCAGATTGATGGTACCAACACTAAGAACACGCGCATGAGACCCATTTCCCATCAATAAGTCTCCCGCTACGCTGGCCTGATAAGAAGAAAACAAAGAAATATCAGCACACACGTGAACATTAGCACCAATGTCAATCCACCACTCGGGTGATTGACAAACTGAAAGGACAATGGGTGAAGAATTACCATACCCGAAGTCCCTTCATTGGTCTCGTCAATGACCATGTTTGCAGATTTCTTCTCCTGTTTAAATTTGCGGTCCAGGCACGCACTTGCCCAATGCTCAAGGCTCCCGCAAACAAAACAGCCACCTTCTTTGTTCTTCTTCTTCTTGAACATGGTTGTTTGTTTAGGCTTCTCCACCTTTTCCTTCTTCTTCTTCTTTGAGATTACCTTTCGCACTACATTGGCGCTAGAAGGCTCTCCCATGCCCTTTCCACGTGTATCTTTTGCTCTCGCCCTTTCCTCAACATCAAGAGTCCCAATGAGTTCGGTCACACCAAACTCTTGTCTCTTGTGTTTCAGTTGGGTAGCAAAATCCTTCCAAGAAGGTGGCAACTTAGCGATGATAGCGCCAGCCACAAACTTGTCGGGTAAGACACATGGAAATTGCTCGAGTTCCTTAGCCGAGCTTGTATCTCATGAGCTTGTTCTACTACGGGACGGTTCTCAACCATCTTGTAGTCCAAGAACTGCTCCATGACATACAACTCACTCCCAAGCATCGAAACCCCGAACTTGGCGTCTAGAGAATCCCAAAGCTCTTTAGCAGAGGTGCACGTGAGATATGATTCCATATACTTAGTAGCAATGGTGCTAACCACGGCGCCTCCGAACAGGTTATCAGCCATACTGAACCGTTCCTCCTCCTCTCGGAGTGAACTGTTACGGCTTCCCATTCGCAGCGTGATAGCAGTTCATTGCCGTAAGCCACAAAACCATTTGTGCACGCCACCTCTTATAGTTTGAACCGTCAAACGTGTTTGGCTTGAGTGCGGCAGCAAAACCACTAACAGAAAAATGCCTATTATCAGGTTTTTGGATTGTTAGGCAATTAGGCATTTTTATGTTGAACCTAACCCATGAAATTGCGATAAAGGTGATCGATGACAACAAAAAGAGAGCGGGTGAGAACACATACCCGGCGGACGGACCGGCGAGAAAGGCGCTTGACGATGCTCTCATGTTGTTGGTGTAGTTGACGTAGACGTGCACGCGCCTCCTCCTTGGACGTAGACGTACGAAGTAGTGGATATGTACGCGCGTCTCTTCCTTGTACGTAGACGTGCGGCGGCGAAGATGCTCCCCAAAAACCTGATCGTCTGCCTATCCGTGCAGATGTCGCAGCGAGGCGTGGTTTCGGAGGCCTGCTCTCGCAAGCTCCGTGCGCGCAGAAACTTGCGATGGGAATGTTCTAGCGACAATAGCAATGGAGTGTGAAAAGTGGTGTGTAAGTTTGTTTTGAGCACCTCTCTTATATAGGAACCATGGAGGAAGGAGAGAAGACAAAGGAAGAGTTATTTTGTGCAATTAACTTCAGCGTTAATTACTCAATAAACTCTAGCCGTTACTACCATGCATTGCAATGGGTCATTAACTTGATATTGGTAGGCATGGCATGCAAGAGTGCATTTGTGTGGCAATTGCACACCTCTTTTTATTTCTCCCATTTCCTCACATAATTCCTAGCATTAGAATGTGCCTTGAATTATTTGATTTAATTGTATTTATATGGGTCCATTTACCCAATTAAATCCAACATGCTCCGTACTAACTCTGCATGAGTTGAAGTGAACTTGCTTAATAAGTATCTCTCAAGTCAAATATGAATGCAATCTACTACTACATTGCCGACCAATTTCAGTAGTTCAAAAATGAACTGAGACCCCCTGTCTGAACGTCAGCAAAATAAAAACAGAGGAGTATTTCTCGAAATATTCAGTGTAGTCTACTACATTGCCGGCCAATTTCAGTGTGTTGGCAGTATTCACAACATAAATTGAAGTATGAATCAATTTCATACACAAACCATGTCATCAACAGTGGGGATTGTCATCAAGATATAAGTTCACAATAACAAGAATGGTTCAGAATATAGGAGACAGATAATTTGACGATCTATTACATCAAAAATAAACTTTCATAAACTGAAATTCTATGAAACTCGATTGAACTTGCATCTTGAGTTGACTCCATGGCCTGTACTGCTTTAATACCAAGGTTTGTAGGGAGGAGGTGGTAGAAAAAATGACCGCTCTGCTTCAACAGTCTGCACTGGATGTACTCTTGAAATTCTGCCGTTGCGCATCATGTCAAATTCGTGCAATTCCACCCCAGTAAAATGATCATAATCACCCACCACCATATCTACATGAGCGTAATAGTAAAGCAGTCTACGGCCTCCACCAGCCATGAATTTTTCCCGAGCAAGTACCAGCATGAAAGGAAATTCTGGTACGGGAAAATGTTGGTGAATCTGTAAGTTCTTTCCATCCCGCCTGGGTTCAGGAAGAGTGACCCACGCTCGCAAATCATGAGAGCAAATGCACATGTGAATATTGCAGTATACCTTTCTACAGCAGGGACTGTATGAAATTGCTGGTGTCTCACAGCCACGGTGAAGACACAGGACATATGGGACTGCTCGTGGATAGAACAGAGCAAACCTGGGATCAAAGCCATCTCCGGGTACGCCGCCGCCGCCACCGCCGTCTCCACCTCCGCCCGGTCCGCTGCCCCCACGGGCGGCTCGGCCCGCTCCGCCGGCTCCATCATCGCCGCCAGCTCCCCCGGCGAAGCCTGCACCGTGAGCAGCCCCGCCACCACTGTGCCCAGACGCCGCACCTTGCCTGGGACCCCTGCCGCCGCCAGCAGCAGCATGGTGCCCGGAACCCGTGCCGCCGCCAGCCGCAGCTCGGTGCACGGAACCCGTGTCGCCGCCAGCCGCAGCTCGGTGCCCGGAACCCGTGTTGCTCGCCGCAGCTCCAGAGGCCAAGAGCGCGTCATGCCCCCGCCCTGAAGGCGGGCTCCTGGCACCTGGCCCTGCGATGCCGGCCGAGACGCTCCCGCCGCCCTCGTGTCCTGGTTCGCGGCGACGTCTTCCGTCGCCGCCATGACGGCCGGAGTCCAGGCGGCCAACGCGGGCAGCACCGTCTCCATCGGAGGAGTCCCCATCGCGGACGACGCTTTCGGCATCCGAAGCCGCGCCTCGCCCGTCGGCCTCGTACGTAAACCGTCTCCATCGGAAGAGTCCCCGTCGCGGACGACGCTTCCCGCCTCTCCTCCGGTCTCCACGTCCGAAGCCGCGCCGCGGCTGCCGGTCCGCGCCTCGCCCGTCGGCTTCGTACTCGAACGGTCTCCATCGGAGGAGTCCCCGTCGCGGACGAAGCGTCCAGCCTCTCCTCCGGTGTCCGTGTCGGAAGCCGCCCCGCGGCTACCGGTCCGCGCGTCGCCCGTCGGCCTCGTACGCGCGCCGGTGTCGACGCCGCCGAGGATGCGGCCGGGACGTGAAGTTGGCGCGTCGGGGAAGCGTATGTGGCCGAACCGGCGCGCAAGCTCCACCTCCCTCTTTCCCAGCCTGATCGGGACGGCGCGCCGGAGCCCGCTCTTCTTCACCACGGCGGACCCGGCCTCCTTCGCCGCGGCAGGGGAGAAGACGTCCTTGCCAGAGGCCGCTCCCCTGCTCGGGACGGCCGGGAGCCCGCGAGTGGCGTCGTCCTTGCGCGCGGAGGGGCACGCGACGCCACCTCCGCGTAGGAGATGGCCAGCTTCCTCGGATGGGCCGCCGCGCGTGTCGACTCCCGCGGCCAGCCCACCTCGTCCCCGACCTCCTCCAGGGCGGCAAATCTGTTGTTCCCCAGCCCGCCAGGCGCGCGCGCAGCCGGGCGTCTCGCTGTCGCCGGGGCTGCGCCGGAGACCGACCTCCGCCGTACTGCCGCCTCGACCCAGGCGCCGATGGTGTGGAGCTCGATGCAGCGGTCGCGGTGCTGGGATGCGAGAGCCGGGCGCGAGGAAGCCGAGGTGCCGGACGCCGGCGAGGAGGCGCCGGGCGCGAGCGAGGAGGCAAGCGCCGTCGCGCTGCGGCGAGGGGAGGCGCCTGCCATCTTCGGTTGCCTTGAGAAGGGAAGGGGGAAGGGGGAATTGCTTGGAGGCGACGTGGGCGAGAGAGATTTGAGGTGGGATTGGAGCAGCTTTCGAGCGGAGGGGAGGGGAGGGTTTTGGCTTTGGGGTCTGGAGATGCTCTTTAGACTGACTTCAACAGCAGTAGGTAAATCCAAAATTGCCTCGAATAGCTACTGTTCACATATTTTTGATCTTCAACAGATGAGGCATAGGAGGAGGCATTTTTGCCTTTGAGCAAAGAGGGAAGCTAAAAGTAGATGTTCTCTCTCCTCGAATGCATTTGAGGAGTGGCTGCCAGGACGCCACGTGGCAGGGTGAGCGCGCGGTACGAGGATCTCCTTGTCCATGGAGTTTTGCATTTTGATCTGCCTCTTGTTGTTGGAGACAACAAAAAATAGACTGCTATCTTGCTACTGTAGAGGTAAGGCAAATGGTGTTTTACATCTCCAATTTGCCTCTTATTGTTGAAGTCAGCCTTAGGGGTGAGAAAAGGCAAAAAGTTCTGTTACCATTAGCGACAGAGGTGTGGACTAGGTGAGGTGAAAAAAAACTAAACAATGGCCAACGTCCGATGGGGGGCAAGGTCCACGTGGCCAAGATCGGGAGCAGTTTCGCACCGGTGCTCCTTTGCGGACGGGAATTTTTTCACTCTTCGACTCTCCGTGATGCACCCCGAAAGAACCGGACAGGTTTGGTACAGACGGGGTTGCACACCGCACCGCCGATCGTATTGTCCGGCCATTTATTGCTTTGGGCTAAATTTTTGAAATGGATTTACACGGTTTTGACCGGAATAATATTTCCTTTTTTCCATCCTCTGGCAGAAGCCCTGAGACTAGAGCAGCTTTTGTTCCCGCGCAGCATCCCCTCCCCCACGCCATGCAGCATATATCACCCCTCCCCACGCCAACCCTTCGGCCTGCCCTCTGAGTTCAGCGAAAAACTCATCCCTCCCCGCTTCCGCCAAGCGCCAACCTTCCGAACCCACCGCTCAGCTCATGCACACAATGCCCGCGCGCCAAAACGGCCTCCGTCCAGACCGAATAGAACGGCAACAGTTCAGCCTACCTTCTACGTCCCACTAAAAACAAGCATAAAGCCCAAAGCAAGGCCCAAAGCTTCATGTTCTAGATGTAAGCTCGAAAATTTAAACAAAAACAAATGTCCCCCACGAATAAACAATCAAATGTTCAATTCTTAAAAAGAAAAAATGTTTCACTACTGGAAAGTAAATGGTTGGGAATTGGGATGACATATAAATGGATAAACACTTTTGCCATAGTGAATAAATTTCTGATAGGAGTTACAATGGTAAATAAAAAGTCAGCCATTTGATTTCCTACGCTTATTGTTCATTATATATATTCGTTTTCTCAACTGCACCGTGGTTTTGTCGAAAACTGCAGGACAAACCAAACTGTCATTTGTTTTTTTTTCCGAAAAAAAATAACAGGCCAAACCTGCTGTAATTGCAACCGCCCCGCTTCCAAACCTTTCCTTTCCGTGGTCCGTGGACCCCATCCGTCATGCTTCAATCCTGCCACGGCATTGCTCTGTCGTTTATCGTGGGGTGGCGTGGAGGACTTTCATCCTGAAAAGAACGTAATGCAGTTTTGAGAGAATATAAATAGAAGAATATATTGCTTGTACAGTATGATTGGAGACAGGCATTTAGAAACGTCACCGCAAAACGAAACGGCAAAAACGATTTATTCAAACTTAACCATTTTTTGAATATTGATTGGAACGAGCTGGCTATTCGGAAATGTTTGTGTACGTTGAGGAAGAAAAGAGTTTGTAAGGTATCCTATATAATCTGCCACGTAGTTTCTCTTTGGAGCGCCCTTTCTTCCTGCTTTGTAATTGAATGTTCCAGCGCATTTCCTCTCAAAAAAAATCTGTCACGTACTAATAAGATCAAAGTATGGAAGGTTAGGGCGCTCGTGCGGAATGGAATCGTCCAAATGCGACATTGGAAAGTTTTTTTTCTTTTGCTTGTTTTCTTTGATCCTTTGGTAGTACGTACTAGGTTTTTTTTTTTTTTGAAAGCACGTACTAGGTTATTAGGGAGGAAAATATCACATAAAGCGCTTGCATGAAACAGCAAACTGGTTGCTGGCGCCTCTGATCTGATCCACCTGCCTGCTCTATCTGCTCCTGGAGACCCGGACGTGGAGCTGCTCTTGCCCCGAGGACCACATGGCACCATCCCCAGTTCCCCACACCAGTGCACGCACCGCACCTCACCAGGTCGCCCGTGGTCAGTTTCGTCGCACCTCGTCCATTCGATCGGTTCCGCGCACCTCGTCCTAGACGTCCCCTCCAAAGCGAGATTTTTGGTATTATGACCACGAAACGGAGGGGCTTCGGCGGAATGATCATTGGGTTTCGACAGAATGACCACGAAACCGATGTCATCTTCGGTAAAATAACCATGAGCTATTTTCTGGACGAAAATACCCTTCTTCTTCTTCTTCCTCTCTTTCCTTCTCTCTCCTGTTCTCCCGAGGCGAGGCCGTTGAAGCCGAGCTCGCCGCTCTCGTCAGCTCCGGCGCCGGCAAGCGGGAGGGCGCGGGCATCGGCGCCGCCCGGTCAGCCTACCGCGAGCTCTCCGCCCGGGCCCCGCCCGCCCGGCCACCCGCGAGCCCCGGCGCCACGCGGTCCCCTCGCGCCGTCCCGGCCGGCCGCGGGCTCCGGTGCCACGCCGGCAAGCGGGAGGGCGTGAGCCCCATTACTACTCGGCCAACCGCGAGCCCCGGCGCCGCGGGCGTGATGGCGTGGCCCTCGCGCCGCCGTGGCCGCCCACGAGCTCCGGCGCCATGGGTGGGATGGCGCATGCCCTCGCGCCGCCTCGGCCGGTCGTGGGCTCCGACGCCACGCCGGCGAGCGGGAGGGAGCAGGCCCCGTTGCCGCCTCGGCCGGCGCCTCCTCCCGCCGGCCTCTCCTCCTACGGACGCGGGGTGAGATAGGATGGGGAGAGAGAGGAAGAAGAAGAGGAAGGCTATTTTCGTCCACGTGATCATTTTATCGAAGATGACATCGGTTTCATGGTCATTCTGCCGAAACCCAATCTTTCGTGGTCATTCCGCCGAAGCCCCTCCGTTTGGTGGTCATAATACCAAAAATCTCCTCCAAAGCTCCCCTGCTTCCGAAAGCTTCGCCAGCCGGACCCGAATCAAATCCCCTCCCACATGTGCCGATCCCAGTGCCACACCGGACCCACGGATCGGCGGCGGTCCGGGAGCCCGGGTGGTGACCGGTGAGGCGCACACAATCCCGACCGGAACTTGAAGTACGGAGACCGTCCGCGGCCTTCCCGATGCAAGTTAGCAAGAGTGGAAGGGTTCCGCAACCGCCACGCGTTCACCGATGCTTGGAATCGACGGAGCCCGTTTGGGAACCGGAACCGGAAGCCATTCTGAAAATCTGGATTATAGAATATCCGAGAGAAGCATAGATTTTACCTAAATTTGGATTATTCACCGACATGTGAGGGTCAATCACGGTCTTCTTCCATCTACCCACAAAATAATCCAATCGAGCCGGCAGCCATTGCGCCCCAACAACCATGGTCGCATTTCCTTGGCCTCCTTGTCGCCCTTAGTAGTGAGGTGGCGCACATGGCGACGCAGGGCGACGAGGAGACATGCGGCGGCGGACAAGCCACAGCGAGGTGCGGGCTGGTATGCATGGCAGCGTGGGGCGACGGGCAAGCCTTGGCAAGGCGCGGACCGGCACGCGTGGCTATGTGAGGCGGCGTAGGACAGTACGGAGGCCATCGCCGGCGCGCAGGGGGAGGGGGTCGTGTGGTTTGGTGTCGGATCCGCCTGCAGCGAACGTGAGGAAGAAATCTCCATGGTAGGTTACGTAAATTCTTAAAAGATCGGTGGGCAAGATGGTAATTTGACCCACAAATAGCTACTCCAAGCTCCTCAGCTCTAGGTTCGTGGATTTTGATGATTTGGGGTTCCAAATTCTAAAAGCTACCCCCACAATAACTTGGTCTTCAACCGTACCGACATTGATACCGTCTGGAACATCCGGTTCGTCCTACACGACCTATGGGGTCACCGATACAGGCAACATGTACATATTAGCGTGCTTCGCATATGGCGCTCTGATCTCTCCTCCCACCTCATGCAATTTTATTATACCTCTAGTTCCCCCACTCTCGAGGATTGGCTAGACTCGGCTTCCGCCTTCTTGTAATGTGTAATAGTTTTGTACTGTTTGCTGCTTTGATGCAATATAAGGTGGGGTGTAAACCCCTCCGTTTCGCTCAAAAAAAAGCTACCTCTTATTTGAAGCCATCCTAGCTTCTAGTTTATAGATTCTTAAAATCTTGGGTCTTCCAAACAGGGCCTCTATTCACGGCCGCGTCATCGCGCCAATGTGTGGTTTAGTACCCGCCCAAAACGGCAAAAGGGATAGCGGGACCCAACTCGACGAGGCCCACCTGAATTCACGCGCCCCATTAAATCTAGATCATGTGATCTAGATTGGAGTTCTCATAGTTCTCACATGAACCTGGGTCTTATAACATATGTTGCCTTAAGAGTGGAGAGATACTTCTACAAGGAAATCCACAAGTTTCCAAAGGTAAACCACAATGTACTAGATGGCGAATTTATTGAGGAACATGGTCCTCAGAAGCGGCAGCCATTGCCGAAGAAGTGCCTTCCATCTTGCTTCTTTATATTGAGTGGTTGCGTGGATTTCATAAAGATGAAATTGAGTGACTTGGAGAGAAGTATCCATTGAGCCCTCTTAAGGGTGATTCTGGAGCAACCTGCAGGAGGGAGCTTGATCATTCCGGACTTGGTTATCCTAAGCTGAGTGACTTTATGCTCCCTCCCTTGAATCTGCTGGATGTGTGTAGTTCCTGTTGGAACTGGACCTGCATATAGTTGTGTAGTTCCTGTTGGAACTGGACCTGCATAGTTGTGTAGTCCTGTTGGAACTGGACCTGCAACATACACAGTCCTTCTGCCACTATTCTCACGACCAAAGTATGTAGCCTTGCTAGAGCCAGTATCCTTATCATGATGAGGTCACACACAATCAATGTCAGATAATCACTCCTCAAGATCTATACTTGATGCCAACACGACGGAGGACTCCCCATGGAATACAGACAGTGATAGCTAGCAAGGTGATGTTGTGACACCAATGTTCCGAGCAGCAGGAGCAATGTTGAAAGATACCAAGATGACAGTTCCACTCGAAGCTTACTGGGCAATGATACCAAAGGCTGATTTGGTTGAGTCTGAACACTTCATGAAAGCCTGATTTGTATGTCTATACCTGCAAAAAAGGATTATGATTGAGTGTGTACCTACAAGAAGAGTCTGGACCTTTTTCCTCAAAGATATGAATGTGGGCATGCACTGAAGCTGAATTTTCTCGAGTATGCACTTACAATAAAGCTTCAGTTAATCGAGTCCAAGCCTACTACGTGCTTCATCGATTGTCCAGTTGAAACATGAAAGGCCAGCACTACCTGGTAAGAGCCCCTTTTTTAGTAGTTTCAATGTTTAGTTTGTTGGTTAAGCTCAAATGATGGTTGGGTCAAAGTAATGTGTAACTGATGTTGTAGTTTGTATATTAGACTCCCCAAGCTACAATGCAGCTTGTCCTGTGCCTTCATAATATGTGTTGCATGCATGATGAAGTGCAATGTCAGGGCATGCATGACCTGTGGCATTGATGTGAGTCAAGTCATTGCCTTCTGTGGATGCAACATGGTAAGAAAAATGTACCAACTATTATAATTGTCTTTGATGATTCCCTATATTTAGAGATGGTTGACAACCAGTATATCATGGATTCTTCGTGTTATTTTACTTTACTTCATTAGTTGGATTTGTCTGATCAAATGTTTGATAAGCAGGGAGTCATGGAGCGTAATTCGGATCAAAGATGTCAGTTGATGATTATCTGCTGTGGAGTGACATTACTGAAAAACTAGTCTACCTGTTGCTGCATGATTGACCACTTGAAGTCCGTCACCTTATAATTCAATATTTCTAGTAAGCAACAGTCCTGCAGTCATGTTAGAAATAGAAAAAATATAGGTAGAGCAACATTTATCGAGGTTAGATATGTCCATTTTTTAATTAGTCAAGGACTTTAGTCATGGATCCAAACATGTATCTTCTAAACTTTAAGTGACTAAACTTTAGCCAACTGGAGGATCCAAACACCCCTTAGACCACTAGTCATCTAAACCTTGCTAAAATCTCCTAAACTTTGGATAAAGGCAAATAAAATCAAAGTACCCCACACCACATGTTAGGGATAGAAAAAGTATATGTGGAGAAACATTTATTGAGGTTTAGATATGTCCACTTTTTTATTAGTCAAGGACTTTAGTCATGGATCCAAACATACATCTCCTAAACTTTAGTTGGCTAAATTTTAGTTGGTTAAACTTTAGGTGACTAAACTTTAGTTAGGCCTCGTTTGGATCTCCTTCTAAATTTTAGTTGACTAAACTTTAGCTACTTTTTCTCTAAACACGACCTCCTAAACTTTAGTCAAATCATCTTCTAAACTTTCGACCACTAGTCATCTCAACCTTGCTAAACTGTCCTAAACTTTGGATAAAGACAAATAAAGTTAAAAGTACCCCTCACCACATATTAGGAATAGAAAAAGTATAGGCGAAGAAACATTTATTGAGGGTTGGATATGTCCACTTTTTGATTAATCAAGGACTTTAGTCATGAATCCAAACATGCATCTCCTAAACTTTAGTTGGCTAAATTTTAGCCAACTAGAGGATCCAAACACACCCTTAGAGCATCTCCAACCGTTCACTAAATGAGGTTCCTAAATAGAAATTTAAAATGTGATTAATAAAAATCATTCTCCAACCGTTTCCTATATGAGGTTGCTAAATTTACCAACTCCCAAGCCATGGCCTAAAGGTTGCTACATTTAGCCACCTAATTCTTACTCACCAAAGAATATTTAAACTATTTAGAAAACGATTATTGAGAACGGTTGGAGTGCATATCTTCTTTTACTCCCAATAGATACATCATTTATATACAATTATAATATGGCTCTTATTATAATTATAGT